>JABASM010001634.1:0-13662 GCA_019776545.1 Brachystomella parvula | reverse complement strand
CGTATTTGATTTATTATTTTTGCAAAGAACCGTTGGGAGTATAAACTTGATGCATAGCAACTTTTCCCCGTGTATTCGTGACAAAAGAATTCGTGAGCATAGCATGATGAATCTTTCTTTATTTAACATTCGTTCGAGCGGTAGATTTTTGTTTGTTCTACCTGAAAATATTTTGAAGAGGAAAGTTAACTTGAATTTTTGAGTAGGTAGCGTTTTTAACTTTAAGACTACCATAGGGGCCTAAGCAAAGTAACCCATGGAGTTAAAAAAAAGTAGGTCAAAGAGGTAAGGAGACTTTGAGGCTACGATTAAAAATAGCATCTTGGAGATGATTCAACTTCTGAAGAGTCTTCTATAATCTTCAGCTTTTCAGGCAGTTGTAAAAAATTGGTGCAATCCACCTTGAAATCCTATTGTTTAATGTATGGGAGCCGAAAAACAAAAAAAAAAAATTCATCTGCATAAAAATATTATTGAAAATTAACGTTTCTAATATCTCTTCTTTTGTGATTTTATTAAAATTTTTTCTGCAAAAATTCAAATTACATAAAAAAAACGCTGGTAACGATTGGTGTACGCTCGCGCTATTACATACTCCCGCCTTGCACTGTTTATTATACATATGTTATATAATGTTTATATATACAAATATATATATGAACCGGTAATATGTACATACGCACACGTGCACAAAAATCAAAACAAAAACTCCACAGATCGTAATGAAACTTTAAGTTGTAGAACTAGGGACCCTAAAGTACTCCAATACGAAAAATCAAGTCAATCCATCCGTCCTTTGCTGAGATATAGGCCTCCGGACGGACTTCCGGATAGCGCTGGGCACTGAGCCGAGCCAGCTCTCGAGCTTTCAATCGAGTTTTGGGCCGAGCCGAAATTTGGCTAGCTCTAGCAAAACGAACCGAGCCGCGGGCACGGTTTCTCGTATGCTTAAGAGGAAATGATAGCGTCCCTTTTTTGCTCCTGTTTTTTCGCTTTTAGCGAGGCACCTCCTTTCCTCCTCACCATCAGCACCATTCTCATCAAAAAACTCAAATGGTTTTTCAATCTTTTTCAGTTTTTTCTGCGGTGACCCTCCGAAATCTTTACATCGTGACCTTTACAGTGAAATGGCCGAAATTCTAATGCAAAAATCATTTTTATCAGATTTCGGGTGTCGGAGGAGATGTAGAACGATAAGTTGACTACTTTTACTACGAAAAAAAGAAACGAAGCTTCTTCATAATGTTTGGGATGTGCATACGTGCATATGTGCTATGTGCATATGTGCTATGTGCATATGTGCTATGTACACATAGTAGACCCCCAACCAGGTGCATCCCCATATACATCCAGTACACCCCCAAATACACGCATCTCACCCCCATGTACACGCATTTCACCCCCATATACACGCATTTCACCCCCATATACACGCATTTCACCCCCATATACACTCTGTACACCCCTATTTACACCCGGTACTCCCATGTACACCCGGCACACCCGGTACAAGTTACGCTCGCGCTAAAGGTGCGGTTTTGATTTTACCCGATTTTGAAAACCCGATTACTTTAAGGCGTGTGATCGAAAAAATCTGAAACTTGGCAGGCTCACTTAGCATGCTGTCCTAATGAAGGATCATTTTTTACTTCAACAGGTTTCCCTCAAATCTCAGACAAAACGACACTGAAACGCACAACTGCTTATCAGCATTTTTCCAAAACTCATTTTTTTCACTGGGAGTAAAACGTAAAATGCAGCTAGTTTTCGCGCATTTCAATATTTTTGCCTGAAACTTTGTGTAAGCGTTCCTGGCATCACTATTAGTTGTTAAGAATCGAGTCTGGTGAATTTTGGATGAAATTCGGCAGTATTTTTGTCTTCGTAGCAGTGGAGACCACTTGAAAGTTTGCATCCTACTTTATGCTTTAGAGTAAAGCAAGTAGCAGTGACGGAACTCTCCCGTTTGACATTTAAAGGGCAGCCGCTGCTTTGTTACCAAGGCAAAAGGAAGTAGCTTTTTCCCAAAATATTCTTTTCAGTATGAGGCGAATAACCACATGTAAATTTCGAAAAACTTAATGAAACTTTGCACAGTATAGTAGTAGCGTTCCGCAAATCTAACTAAAAACTCTCTGAGCAAAATTTTCAAACCAAGCGGTTCCTCAGAGCATTTTTTTTTTAAAAAAAAGTCTCTGGAAAACTGTCCAGAAACAATTTTGCGTTCCAGTGTCGTTTTCGCTGAGATTTCTGCGAAACCTGTTCAAGTAAAAAATGATATATTATTAGGATAGCATGCTAAGTAAGCCTGCTAACTTTCAGATTTTTTGAAACTCGCGTCTTAAAGTAATTGGGTTTTCAAAATCGGGTAAAATCTAAACCGCACCCCTGTATTTCGTATTCCCGTCTGTGCACGGTTATTATTGATATATTGTTATTGATATAAAAACTAAACGTAAGAAGTAGACTTAACAGTGTTTCTAACACCGTTGAACAAAAAACCTTCAAGAAAATGTCTCTACTCGTTAGTGTGAACAAACTACCAATGCTTAGGACCAAAGGGCGGCAAGATTCAAAAAAGGAAGCTTCCAGTTTTGTAGCTAGGGGGTGATATCGACAGTTGGTGTAGAAAATTCTTGATAACTGGCTATTATCAACAGAAATTTGTATAAGAACGGCAGCGATTAGGAATATTATGACGGAGTGCTCTGTGAAGCTAACAGTTATAAGAATGCCAACTTTCCCACAAGTCCTAATGATAAAAAATGAGAGGGAGATCAGTATGAGGATCACCAAATGGTATTCTATGAAAAAGATTTCGCTGAAAACTCTCAGTGTTTGGATATTTGGGATCTGGAGCCTTCGATAAGTCATCATATTTCCCAGGCGCTTGTATTTATTGCACAAGGTTTTAGCTATTGCCTTCGCGTTGGGTTGAAAGCTATTGTGCTGTAGCAGAGTGAGATGAGAGTTCATTTTAAAAACGTAGTATATTTGAATACACAGCATCAAAAGACCCCAGTAATCATCGGGCTGCTTTGCTGCCCGATTGAACCTAGAGGTCTCCAAAACCTCTTTGGACGCCTTATGAGAAAAATCTGCCAGCGGAGAAATCCATCTTGCTTTCCCAATCGAGCATTTGTAATTTTTTTCTCAACTGTGGATGTTAAACCTTAAGCTTCAAGCAAAGAAAACTTGAGAACGTACCACGGAACTAAAACAAATTGCAGTTCCCGGTTGGGACAGCAGGATGAATTTCTACGCCCGCAGATTTTTCTTATAGGGCGTCCAAAGCGGTTTTGGAGACCTCTAGGTTCAATCGGGCAGCAAAGCAGTATGACTCCCAAACCAAATTGACGGTGAACTCTGTCTTACGTGAAATTTAGCGTAGAATACGATCGTGGTATTAGAATTTGCAAAAAATAAATAAATCCAAGCCACTTAAACGGCAAATTATGTTTGGGACAATTTTTTTTTTGACCACCCGTTATAATTGAAGCGAGATAAGTCAGTGTACATGCTTACCTTTGCATTCATGTATGAGCCCAAGTACTTTATTGCACAAATGCTTAGTTAGTTACTATTATAGGCTAAGGTAAGGATCCTATAGACCCTACGTTCTCTTGTCTTCCGCTACTGTGCAACAACAGGGGAAACACTAACACAGTTTCAACAACATTGGATTTCCTTGACGTTAAAAGTTAGGATCGTGCACCAATGAGAACGGGAACCGCGCCATAAAGCTTTCCAATAATTTTTCCCGAACATCGAAACATTTGAATTGAACTCGACTCATGAAGCTGCTAAAGCTTTGGTCTGGGAATTTTAACTAGCCAATGAAAAGTGACGAAAAGCTGACAGATAATAATTATTTTTAACGACCCTAACCGACGGAGTTTGACTCATTGATTCCAAGTCCGAAGAAAGAAAGTAGATAATTCTGGAAAAAAGAAAACAATCAGTTCGTTAGCAAAAACTTATAAACTCACGGATCTAAATATTCTCTCATAAAGAAACTGTCCAAATTATTTCCTTAGGGGGAAGGATTCTCAAATCAAGTTCGTGCTTGACCCTTAATAATAAAATATTAACTTCACTATGCTGAACATCATTTCCGCAATTTCAACAAGGCATAAACCTAAAGCCAGGAAATGGAGAGTAACGTAAATGAGAAAGATTGTAGATACGTTGCTCCTCAGATCCAGCGGAGCAGTTTCTAAGCTATTGCTCAAAGATTCCCATCTTTTAAAGTCCCTTCTTGTTTTTGAACTTGCGTAACCTTGGTAAAAGGCTAGTATTCCGGAGTGAATAAAGGCCTGGACACGGGAATAGATTAAGTTATTTCGATCCCATTCTGTTCCCCATATTTGCCAATTGCTTCGCATAGGAAACAAGGAGTCAATACCAAAGTACACTCCTTTGTTGCCATGCCACTTTTGAATCTCGACATACATTTCCCTGAGAACATCCTCTCTGTCGACTAGAATTGTGCCTAAACACTCCAATAGCTTGAAAACAGTGGCCCTGTAGCCTCAAACACCACCAAATGCTCCTCCCCCAGGTACATATTCAATGCTTTCAGCAAGCTTGTCATAGCTATCGTCTGCTCGGTTTTTCCGTTTGCTTATTTGCTTGTGATTCTCGAGTTCGCGGAAAAATCCATAGTCACTTAATGCATGCGTTATCCAGCTGGAGTTTCGTAACTTTTCTGGCTTGAAAGACTCTAGCTTCCACAAAGGTCCAATCATTATCCCGTCACAAACATTAGGGTTTTGTAATTGTTATCTACAGCTGCCTCTAGAATGTGCTTTAGCTGGGACCTTGGAATTGCTGCTGTCAAGTCTGTAGTCACGTAGGTCTCGTATATATTTGTGACGAAGCTAAAAGCCACAAGTTGCGTACTAAAATACACAGCGAACCAAAGCGGTTTATGTTTCGGAATATTTGCACCTTGTCTTAGCAGTATTCGAAGCGCAAAAAAATCAAAATTCCTTGATTGTGAAATCGTGTTCAGAGTTATGGTTCCTCTACCAACGGATTTTGCTGCAAAAACAGATAGAAATATTGAAGCAATTAAGAAAGTCCAGACGCCGACTCGAAACGGTAAAATATAAGCCTTGAACGTGAGAAATTTGTCAAAGCCGTCACAACTGAAGAAGTTATGGCTGTCTTCCCCGATATAAAAATCGTAGTTTCCAGAACCAAGTACGATACTGCTAAACTCGGGGGAATAAGGTAACTACGTTTTCTGGATTTCCAGTTGGCCCAAGAAACTCTACATTTTCCGGTGGGTTTGTTTGATTCTCGGTAAATACTGTAGCTAGTTGCGATACTAATAAATCCACAACAAGGGAATTCCTGCTGCCTAGCCCCTGCCAATTTTTTTGCAGCTGTAAAAATTTGCAACGATGTGCCAAGAGTAAGGCATACTGCTGATCGAGTTGTTCTTTCGAGAATTTAGAGGAAAAAGAAAGAATACTCATGCTCTGTTTGACCTTATCCTTGCAGGGATAAAGCGAATGAACTAGTGTTTTAGCAGAGCTATTTCTCAAAAAAAGTTCAAATATGGGCAGATGGGCTAAAAGAGAGTTTCGTATTTCTGGTGAGGCATAGGCGTTTCCCGTTGGATTGTTGTGTACAAGTATCATGTATGTGTATCTTGCCAAATACTTTGCATCGAATAAAGCTTGCCGACAGGCCAAATCCTTATCTGCACACGACCTTAGCCACTTATATTTTTCTAGGACTTCCCTCGTAAATTCGGTACTTGGGTTCCATACGTATTTTACGTCGCAGGCCAGCCGTCTCCTGTACCATTGAGATTCTAAACTTTGCAATTTTAGTGCAAACTGCCTTGAAGTCGTCAATTACAATTGGAATATAAATTCCGGTCTGAGCCGAAGGATATTCTGTTGCACCAGCTTCATGAGCTATACCTTTATGGACTACTCTGGTGGATTCTGAGCGGGAGTGGACGTGAGTTATGAAACAAGACTCAAATCCACGGTGGATAACGTCTACTACTGTACTACTGCTTTTGGAAAGTAAACTGAGGGGGATTAGCAACCGCAGTAAAGCTTTGATATTGTTTGACATCATTTCCAAAAATGAGGTGTGCGAGCTCTCCGTCACCGTTGCTTTAGGTGTTTAACAGCCGATCACCAAAAATTAATTCGCTATTTGCCATAAACCAGCACTCGGCTGAGCTTCAGCACCGAGCAGATGCAAAGTTAAAAAATTTTTTGAAACCGACTGAGAAGTAGAGAAAGCGAGAGGAAAAATTGGAAGAGAAAACTCATGCCTTGGCAAATCTTTTTAGGGTTTTAGTAGTAATGATGTCGTGCATACTGGCCCCGTATTTTGGTTTATGAGAGTAATTTAGCAAAGTCTGCCGTCTGGCAAGTATCAGTCCTTTTTTGACACTTTTCTATGCAAAATGTATTACAGTGGGTTAATTACGCTTATGTCTGCAAGCTTTGTCAGTATATTTTACCCAAGTGCATGGAATTATGCTAATTATGCAACAGAAAACCCCTGCGTGACATTGCTTCTTAAGTTTTAGTTCATCCGAACAGTTACTATAATAACTGCGAGCAAGCTTCAAAGCCTTGAATTTGACTGTATTGATTTATAAATTGGCGCAATTTAACCTATTGCAGCAAGAGTGGATTTTTCTTTTCTCAGTCAGACACAATGAATGAAAAGCTGAATGGAATCCCCCTAATTCACCCAAAAATCCTACAGGCTTTGCAGGAGCAAAGTCGAGCTAAGAATTTTGGATGTGCCCAACGTATTGTTCGGTTTATATCCATGTTTTTTATATAACGTCTTTTATGCATCTCCAAAACTTTTCGTGAAAGTTTCATTTCTTTTTCGATGAAACCGAAAATTATCACACATTCAAAGTTTAGCCTTTAGGTCACAGATGCTACTACTGTCAACAGGCTTAGAAATTTGAAAATTTTGTAGAATGTTGAAAGTCTCTCTACCTTACTAAAAGCGTTTCTATACAGATGCTGAAAGCTAAGCATTAGGACCAAATTTGACCCAACTGGGATGCTTAAATTGTCAGGTGGGGTTTTTATCTTATGTTAAAAGACTGAAATGAAAAGCCTGGTCACGTTGATGTCAACAAACCTAGCAATTCTAACCACTCTTCCATTTCATTCTTTAAGTGATGAAGGTTTCGGTGAGTTGGCAACATTTTAAGCTTGTTTACAATATTGTCAAAATGACCAGGCTTTTGAGGTTTCCTGTTGACAATTTTCAATGTGACCGGACTTTTAGAGTTCCAAAATCACTGACCTTTCGAGGTGTGAGCAACTACTAACTCCTTCACTGGATTGAGTAAGCTGGGGCTCCGTCTAGTCTAAGCTGGTAGTGAAATCGCTAGGTTGCTGAGGAGTCCCTTCCCTTAATGTTTGGTGTGAAAATAATGAAACACACTGCTTCAAGGACGATTAATTTGGAGCTAATGCTGTTCGAAGTCTTGTGGCAGCCAGATTAGAGAATTTAAAAGGCTTTTGACCGAAGTCTGTGCCTTCAGAGTGCGCGCAAAATCCATGAGTTACACACTAGGCTATTACACACCAGGCAAAAGTTTTGGCATCGAGTCTAATTTCTAGTCTAAGGTAACTTCAAATTCAGCAATCAACTCTCTATAAAACCGAGTATGAGGCTGCAATGAATATGATGACACCAGGCAGCTCCTGCCCTCCTTGCTGTTGTAACGTCATCGCCTCGCTACGAGAAAGAGAAAAACAGGAGACACAAAAATAAAGAGACGCTACTGTTTAAGCCCACTATAATTTGTGCATTTTAAATTTTTTTATTCATTTTAACCAGCTGTCCTATATTGTCACCACCGCCTCCTCGACCAACAAACACAATAAATACACAACAAATCGTTGCAAAGCATTTTTGGTATTTAAGTCTAGAACTAGACAACCCGTCGCTAGCGACTTCCAGAGGCTTAATTCGGAAAATTCAAATTGCTCTTCCAGTTTGCCGGAGAAGGAAAGAGTTTCATACAATCTGCCGGCAAGGTAGAACAGCGATTTGCACTTTCCGAATTACGCCTCTTTAAGTCGCTAGCGACAAGTTGTCTAGTTCTATAATATTATACATCTCGGCCGAGAATTGTGAGCAGCTTTTGATACCTGTCCTTCATATTCTGATGGTCTCTCGTTCGTAGATCTCGCTTCCACGAAGTTTTTCCCTCACGAAAGGAGCACGCGTTTCAGTTTTATTATAGGCTTCGAGTTTTAGTTTTCTAATATTACAAGTCCAGTTCTGATAATTACAATGCAAAGCTTGTAACCAAGCTCAGTTTCTTCTTCATAATATATTAATATTTTTCGGCACAAGCAAACAGTTGGTGCTGGGAAGCCCAGAATAATAAACAGCTCTTCATCCAGCGCAGCACAGCTAAAGAATTCCAAATTTCGGTAGATTTCAACGATTTAGTCAAGTCAGGTTTCGAAGTGTGTTCTTGCTCATAAAAGGTACTAAATTGACCAGAAACACAGCAGGCGTTACTCTCCTTAGCTTCACTTTTTACTTTGCAATAGTTTTTCGGTTTAAAGCCCTTTTAACGGACTTTAAAAGAAAACTTTAGATTCTGCTTTTAAATTGTAGGTAACTGGAACAAAAAGACAAAAGTAACTTACCAGCAGATACGTCAGCCTATGGGCACCTTTGCAAACCTTTTGGCAGCCTATCAAAAACCTACTATAAAATCAAAACTCAACCTTTGCCTTACTCCTGAAATGAAGTAAATCGCCTTATGCCTTGTTTTCTTATTTTGATCTCACGTTTTTATTCTCTCCCACTATCACATCTTTGCTTCTGTTTTCAACGTTTCTATTTCCGTAACAATAACTTAAGAGACTTTTCGGGAAGTGGAAAGTGGCCTTAAGAAAATGCAGTTCTTTTCACTCCATGTTCTCTTTTTGCTCTTTTTATTCACAACTCTGGGAGGCAGCTTTGAATTCGATGGGTCTGGCTTTGAGTCCTGTACTTTTAACGTCTTTGACAGTTCCATGTACAAAAGGCAGAAGGATATTGACATCCTTCAAAAAGTTTTATGTGCAAACCAAGCGAATTTTAGAGTGTGGTCAACTGGACGAATCGAAGCACCCGGGACCAAAATTTGGGGAGAAACGTGTTCCGTCAACTTCGTATTCCACGCACCTACGTTTGACATTGCGAAACGTATATACCAGTATAGAATGGAAGTAGAAAATCTGTTCATAGAAATTATAGAGTACAGGCTTCTATATTTTTATCTGAGCGGCAAGGAATTCGAAAGAAGTATGCAGTATTTTACTTTACCATTATTACTTTTACTGCACGATGGAGAATTGGTCGAGAAGCAAGGGATTTTAACACCACCAGGTAAACTCAAATTTTGGCAAACGTACACCTCTAATTTACAACTCGTGCATTCAGAGGGAGTTAAGGCTAGCTTTAATCTTCACAAAGCTAAAGTATCTGTCTTCTTAGATGGTCGCTACCCATTCAACATAATTGATTACAGGCGATGCCGGCATATGTACGACGTGAACACAAACCCAGAGCGAGTAGAGTGTACTGAGGGTAAGATGCTTGCGGAGGCGCTTAGCCGGATTTTAAATTTTACACCTGAATACACAGCTGTGATGGCAGAGATCAGAACTGTAAATACGGTTATTGGTTGCATTGGCAATCCTGATTGTATTGGAGGTTTAAGTGTAAACATAGCTGACCGGCAAGTCATACCGTATCGCTACCTACAGGGTTTTTTCCAGATGATAGACATGGGCTGGACGGAAATGTACCCACACTACTGTATGAGAACAAATGCGCGGGAGTCATTTAGATTTGAATTTTGGGTATCTGCTTTCGATGGTTATATTTGGGGGGCTATGGCTTTATTCTATTTTGTTATGCATGCGCTAACTGGATTACTGCAAAGGAGAATTTTTAATTCCGAGAAGTGGAAATCGAAAACCGAAAAAAGTTATCACGGACTGAAGGTAATTTGTCTGTTTTCTTCAATGATTTTGTCATGGCATTATGAATGCGAGATGTCAAGCAAGCTCACGATCCTCCCGCCTATTCTTAAAATTCAGTCGTTTGCGGAGCTGGTTAACAAGAACTACAAAATAATTCATCGTGCAGGCTTCCGACTTGACCCCTACAGGAAAATTTTCAGCGAAGCAGGAATCACCCATAAAATGAATACAAGCTTTTCATATCCGGCAATATTTAGCAGTTCATCGTTTTCACTATTTCCGCTGCTAGCGGAATGTAACGTCTCGTATGTCGGTACAGTGAGTGACACAACTCCTTACCTTAGGCACATGAAGAAGGAATATCCGTCCGTTCACTGCTACTGCCTGTCACAAGCTGCCACAGCAACTCCCGACATATACTGTGTATCAGGCCCAGCAAAACACCGCTTATTAGAGTCTACAATACAACTGATTGAGAGTGGGTTTACCTCCGAGCTCAGGAAAACAGTGCAGTATTCCTTTGCAAAACGACGTCCTGGGGAAGTCGCACTGGACGAAGATGGAGATGAGAATACCGCTCTGCCGTTCAAAACCTCGGATTGGAAAATCTCGTCTGTTTTTTATGTATTCATTGCAGGCCTTGGGTTTGCCAGTTTTCTGTTGGCATGCGAAGTTGTTTTTAATATTTGTCGGAAATCTGTGATTATATTCAATATAATTTTAACGTTTGTTGTAATTTAATGTCGCACTAAGCTACAGCTGAGGAGAATTTGCAAATCAGGACCCAAAATTAAAGAGCGAAACATTTTTTCCTTAACTGAAAATTTAACATACGACAGCGGAATTTAGTATAGTGCATCTAATGCAAGTCAGGTTAAAGTGCAAAGTAAAGGAGAACAGGTCTCAAGGGCCAGACAGAGAAGTTTCGACAGATTCCTATGAAACTTGGCAGATAGCTAGTGCGCACCAGTAGCTCTAAATTTGGTACGAGAGGAAAGTGAGGCATTGACCTCAAGTGCCATTTACAGGTCACCAAAGGTCAACCACTTGATCTCATAGATCCGGACAAGTGATAAAGGGGGATGGGGGCAGCCTGTTAGTGGGGTAAGTAGGTTATTCGCTAAGAACTTTTTCCGCGGTGCGCGGTAGGAGGCGAAAAAAATCTCGCACATTGTTCGGACAGTTAGTAATGGGGTAATGGAGGCAAGCTGAGAAGTTTCAAATTGGACTTGCCTGTGGGGTGTTTTAAGTTATTAACTATTAAGCAATAAAAATTCAATAGAAATTTTCTATTGCTGAAGAAGGCCATAGAGGCCGAAACGTCCATTTCTTCCACAAATTAAACGGTAATTCAATTCTGTGTGCTACAGTCCTCTTATATTTTCAATAGTCCAAAGCAGGTCTGGTAACTGTATGAATCGAGCAGATAAACTGTCACAATTAATAGCTGAGTGCGGTGCTTTTGAAATTTAACGTAACATACGATGGTTGCCTTTAAAGTTGTCCGAAATTTTGCAGCGTAAGAAACTTTTTAATAGCGCGAGCTACTCATGCGAATATAATGCTAGTCTGTGTAGTGTCCGGCCGGCCGGCCCCGCCGCGATTACCTTGAAAACGGATAGTCAGATTGACTAGAGTTTTAGTGTGAGTGTTCTTCAGGGTCCCTAGATGTTCTATATATTAAGTTTCATAGCGATCGAAAATGCCCAAAATTCAGGAAAATGTCAGAAAATGTTCAAAATTCATAAAAATTTCAGAGAATATTCAAAATTTATAAACAGAAACTGTTCGACATTCATAAAATTTTCAGAAACTTTTTGACATTTCATAAAAATTTCAGGAATTTTTCACTGGTACGAATTACGCTCGCGCTATTTCGTACACCCGGCTTGCACGGTTTATTGAATTTAAAGTTGGAACAAGACTTGGAGACCGGCAAGAGCTCCTTGGAATGCAGCATTGTAGTCGGTTGCAACTTCGTTTCTGACGTAGTCTTTTCGATCATCCGCGTAATCATCATTAATTCCAGGTCCTCCAACAAGAGCTCCATACAAAATATGAGGATTTGGTCCTGGATTATTTTCACCGATTTCACGATCACATGGACTAGGTGGGCTAGGACAGGAGCTAAAACTCAAAAGAACAACTTAATAGAAAAATGCAAGAATAGGGATATAATATTAAAAACTGGTTTACCTTGCCCGATTCTCCAACAAGAGCTCCATACAAAATATGAGGATTTGGTCCTGGATTATTTTCACCGATTTCACGATCACAAGGACTAGGTGGGCTAGGACAGGAGCTAAAAATAAAAAAAAAACTTAATAGAAAAATGCAAGAATAGGGATATAATATTAAAAACTGGTTTACCTTGCCCGATGGTGTGGTTTCTGCGGGGGGTTAACACCAAACCCGACGACAAAACTACGCCCAGTATCACCTAAAGCGTAATGTATTTGCTGCTTTGCAAATGCTCGATACGTTTGTGTTTTGATTCCAAGGTCAGCAACTTGTAGGCAGAGAAAAGCTGCATTCGAAGCGTATCGTGTTCTTACCTGAAGTAACTGATCGCCTTCTCTTTCTGAATACGCCCACAATTCTTTACTATACAGCAAACTGGTTTACCCATTTTTAGTAATTGGATTGTTTGAAGTTAAGTTCTCCGTAGAAATCAACAAAAATCTTACTCACTATTTTTCCTACGAGAACAGAAAATTTTTAGCGTTTGGCGTCTAGATCAACCGAGCGCCCGTTTCCATGTCTATGATCAAAACCTTCGAAACCATTAAAAAAGATTTAAATATTCCATTATCCTAGTAATTAATTTTAAAAAAAGGAATAAGCAAACGAGACACTAAAAATACGCAATGTTTTGCGCGAATCTAGGTAAAGGCGGGAAAATTCAATTTTCTGACACACGGATATCTTTCGCAAATCAATATGCTGCACTCATAAGCTTACCTGTACAGCAGCTCGCTTATCATCACAGCTAAACCTTTCATGTCTTTCTCCAAGGGAAAACTCTTCCCAATGAGCTTTAAAGTTGTCCAGATATTTCTGCTCACCAGTTGCTCTGTACAGCCACGCAGCCGCCCATTTTCCCAATGAGCTTTAAAGTCGTCCAAATATTCCTGCTCACCAGTTGCTCTGTACAGCCACGCAGCCGCCCATCCTAGCTCGTCACCATAGCCTGACCATGAGCTGTTAATGTAATTTTTCGGAATTATTTTCTGCCGCATATCGTCGGTGAAGTGTATAATAATTTGAATCCCTTTTCATTCATATTGCTTATACAGGGTGCACTTTAGTTTAAAGAGCCACTTAGTTTTTTTTACTGAAGCCCAGGAGGGCGCAAAAATTAACGCAGCTACGGATTCTGAAGGGGCAGGCCTTAACCTTCCTAGAACACTTTTTATTTCATTGATAACTTTAATCTTGCCGGAGAAATTCGCACCGGAATTTGAAACGGTAGTTTTAAAAGTTTCCAAAATTCATATAAATTTTTCGCACGCAGGGATACCTGAAAGATTGATAATTGGGGAAAATTTAGTTTAACCTTAAATAAATTAAATTAATTGAAATTAATTAAATAAACTAAATAAACTGAAATATTTAGCTTTAACTCTAAAGTTTAAGGCATAAAAAGAAACTTTCGTTTCGCTTTAAA
>JABASM010001633.1:3011-13672 GCA_019776545.1 Brachystomella parvula | reverse complement strand
CTTTTTCCTTTTTTTCAGCTCCCGCCGGTTGATCGGACCAATAGAATTGCTTCATTTTTTTGCCAAAGTTAAAAAAAGAAAGAAGTCACACCAAACCAAAGAAAACGCAAAGTCCCTAATATCAAAACCTTATCCCGGCTTTTGAAAATATGGCGCTCAATAATGGATTCAAAGAGAAGCTACCTTTCCCTCCGTTCATTCGAGGAAAAGGGCTGGATTTTAGGGCAGCAAAAGGCAAGCTCACCTAAGTCAGCTGAGACTAAGAAAAATCTGAAAAATAAATGAAGCAAAGTTCTAAAAAAAAGTTAAAAATAATTTAAAACAATTTTTTTTTAATGCAAACGGTACCTGTAAAGTAAGGTTAATTCATGTGTTTTCAGTTTTCATTTAAAAGTCATATTTTTATTTTTATTTATCGATTCCTTCTCTTTTAAAATTTTTTTTTTAATCGGAAACTCCAAACTTCTTTTTTTCCAATATTTTTGATTTACTTTAATTATTTTATTTTGCAGCTGCCGGAGACACGGGCGCCGCTTCAAAAATCTACGGTCCGTTTGACATTTACATAATGATGACGGATTTGCGTCGCTCAGGATTCCGTATGGCTGACCGTCAGGTGGGGCTTGACTGGGAAGACATTGAGCTTGTGCTGAGAGCGTATGCCAAGTTCCATGCCCTGAGCTGGGTCTACAAGCAGAGGAGTGGGGCTGAGGGGCTGGCCAAGGAGTTTCCCTTCCTTAGGTTTTCAATGTCTGAAGAGGACATGGGCATGTTGACGGGAATCATGGGAGAAAATATGAAGATTGCAAAGGAGGCAGTTGAGAAAGTGCTCGGGCCCGAGTCGAACGTCGTCAGGGGCACTAAGAGGCTCATCGAACTCGTCCCGGATATGGTAAAAGGAGTCTTCGAACCCACGGCCACTGGACCAGAGCAAGGACTTTCTAAATTCCATCGCATTCCACCACCTGAGAAACTTAATGAGGGTAATGGATTTATTTTCCTGCAGCCCGCCAATTTCAAAAATTTGAAAAATACGGCTGAAATCCCTTTGAAACATTTTTTTTTTGGAGAAAAAGATTTGGAAAAGAGACAAATGCAACTTTTCGAACAGAAAAAGAAAATTTTAAAAAGCGTCAAAAAATTTGAAAAAGGGGTGAGAGTTTAAGTTCAAAGGTTAGCAATTTCAAGGAGTGTAGAGACAATTTCAAGGAACCGGCCAGAAGCAACTGCTTTGAATAACGTTGGGAATCAAAAGTTTAGAAAGACATTGGCTTTCAAGTTTTAAAAAACGTTTTAAAAAAATATTTGAAAAAGGCGGGAATTAGGGGTTATGAGAATAAAGTACTGTTTTTAAAAATTCTGAAGCTCTGACTGAAGTCTAATTTTGAAAAGTAATAAAATTTCAGAGCCGTGGATGGTCGTCCTGCACGGAGACTGTTGGACAAACAATATGCTCTTCCGTTACGACGAAAAGACGAAAAAACCGGAAGAGGTGGTCCTCGTCGACCTTCAAATGCTTCGAGAGCGCTGCCCAACCATGGACTTGGCTTACTTGATCTACTCTTCCGCGACGAGTGAGGCGAGGCAGAAGCATCTCCCTGCAATGCTCCAACTCTACCACGATGAGTTCAGTCTCTTTTGCAAGAAATTTAATGTCAAGACTCTGCCCGACTTTACAGTGGAAGAGCTGAAGAGACGTTTTCAGAGGGCAAAAGTTTTTGGGTTCTGCTTGGCCACAACGGTTCTCCCAATTATGCTCAAAGATGCCAGGGACCTTGAGGATCTTGAGAAAAGTGAGGGCGGGGATTTGGCGGACCTCTTTGCAAATTTAAACCAGGGAAGACGCCCCGCTGCTTACACTACCACAATTCTGGATTTGGCACAGGAACTCTACGACGATGGAGTCGTGTAAATATTGAGCTAGAATTACCCACAAAATTTTATTTTTATTTTTAACAGCTACAAAAATCCAAACAAAACTTTTTTTTCCCCTAATTTTGTTTTTTGAGTATATTATGGGCCACTTGTTTTGAGCAGGATGGGAGCAGTTGGGAATTTGATTAAAAGTAAGAATAGAATTGTCCTTGATTTCATATAGCGTGTCTGTCATGTTTTCTGGAAAAAAATTATTGAGTTTTGTCTGACTCAACACATTTTAATTTTTTGCATTCCCAAGGAGGATCCTGACTAAAGAGATAATGGAAAGTTTACCTGCAATTTCCAAGAAATTTCTAGAAGAGGATTTAAAAGTAAAAATTTCAAGTTTTGAAATTCGTCCAGGTACAAAGGCGGGTGATAACTATAGTAGTGTTCTCTACTCAATTGATGTAAAATTAGAAAATGGTGAAATTCTTAACCTCATTTCAAAGTGCTACCCGTTCCACCCTGCCCGTCAGGAAAGTTTGAATTCTGGAAACGTTTTTTGGAATGAGTTATCAATCTACCGCCTCCTCATTCCAGCCCTCGAGGAAATATGCACGGCAAGAGGGCTTGAAAGCAGACTCCCTTTCCCGCCACTCCTAGCTGGAAAAGCGCTCGATTTTCAAAAAATGAAAGGTGAGAGCTGCGGATTGGCGAATACAGGAATTTTTTTTACATTCCTTTAATAATTTTTCTGCTTTATTTTTTGGATTTCTTTCTTTCATTTCCGATTTATTATTATTATTTTCGGCAGACTACTTTTTTTTTCATTTATTTTTGAAGTTTTGCTTTTACGTTTTTCTTCTTGAAGTTTTTCCACGTTTTGGAACTTGTTTTTATTATTTTTAATTTTTCAGAACTTGAGGTGTGGAATAATTTTCTTTTGGTACTTTGGTTTTATTTAAATTTTTCTTCTTTATTTAATTTTGACAACTTTTTTTTTGCAGCTGAAGGAGATTTGAGTTTCATTGGAAGAAAATTTCTCCCGTTTGACCTTTATTTGACGATGGTAGATATGCGTTCAAAGGGATTTAAAATGGGTAATCGTCAAATTGGACTGGATTTGAAGGAGCTGGAGCTAGTTGTGAAGGCCTACGCAAAATTGCACTCCGTGAGTTGGGCCTACAAAAAAATCAAGAAGCTGGAGCTGCTGGAGACGAATTTCCCATTTGTAAAATACAGAGATAACAAAAATACAGAAATGTGGGACAGCTTTAGGCGGAAAAATATTGAGCTGGCTGCAACTACAATTGAAAATGCATTAGGAAGTGATGGTGCACCCATTGCCCGTGGAACGAGTGAGGCTTCAAGCCCACATTTCCACCTTATTAGACTCTTCTTTTGGACATGGGGAAACACAGTCCTTCTTAGAAGCGCATAGGGTCAAACAGATCCAAAATACGGAAGAAGGTAGCAGGAACACTTCCACAGAAAACGAAATCCAGTGAAAGTCAAATATCTTTTAATAAATCACTTAACGTTATTATACTTTGACGCTTTTCAAAATTCCTCTCTGCCGTTCATTTAATACAATTTTTTTTTCCTGAAAACCTTTTCTTTTGCCTGAAAACCCTGGAACCTTTGTCTGAGAAAATTAAAAAAAATTTGCCCACATTTGATCTGCTTAACGCAAATGTGGATTTGTATTATTCCAAAACAAGATTTTCAAACTTGAGAATTTGGTTTTCCTGAGAGCAAGAATTTTTTTTTTAAACAACTGTGTTGTTTTTATTTGAATTTCAGTAGCCTGGAAAGTTCTTCTCCACGGTGATTCCTGGACGAATAATTTCTTGTTCAAATACGAAGAAACGTCGAAGAAACCAGTTGAGGTGGTTCTCATCGATTTGCAAATGATGCGTGAAAACTGTCCAACCATCGACCTCTCCTACTTACTTTTCACGAGTGCAGGTCCGGAAGTGAGGAGAAAATACACAAGTTTTCTCCTAAATCTCTACTACCACGAATTCCAAAAATACTGTTCACAAATGAAGGTCCAACCGCTTCCTGGTTTCACCGTCCAAGAATTGGAGCGGAGGTTCCACAGGTCCAAAATCTTTGGGTATTTCCTATGCACGATGGCACTCCCTACATTTCTCAAGGACCCGGATGACGTTGCTGAATTGGACAAGGTGGAAGGAAGCAGTGTGGCTGATATCCTACTCAAAAACGGACGAAAAGAAAGTGCGGCCTACTGCAAGGCTATTGTAGCCATGGCCAAGGAACTTTACGACCAAGGCGTCATCTGAACAACTTCTGCAGGAAACAAGCGTAAAAAAACAAAAAAAAAAAAATAGTAAGTAACGTGAAAACACCGCTTTTTACCCTCAAGCTACTTTAGCAGTTGAGAGTTATGGGATCATAGGTGCCAACCGGCCGGCCGTCGGCCATGACCATACATGGGCATAAGGCATAATCCAAACCACCCAAATAAGAGGTGCGTATTGGCGAAACTCACGCTAAAGGTAGGTCAGTATCAGTGTTGGACTGTTAAAACCGGTGGGTGGTTTTATCCTGGTTTAAACCATGGTTTTAACCAGGTTAAAACCCGTAGAATTTTGACGGTGGATTAAACCATAGTGGCTAAAACCTGAAATTATTTAAAATTATGTCAACCGGGAGAAGCGACCGTGGAATTTCCCAAAATTTTTAAGTAAGAAAAATCATTTTTGTGCTTTTTTAAGTTCGGCACAGCACATGATCTCGATAAAGAAGCTTGAACTTGTTTCTTTTTTGTCTGGAACAGAAAATGTGTAGAGAAAGCCCTTTTTCAGTTTTATCCGATTTAAACCAGTTTTAGCCGGTTAAAACCGTTTTTTCCGGTTTTTTTCCAGTCGAAGTAGTTTTAGCCGCATAAAATCCCAAGACTGGTCAGTATGCCCACTACCTCTGTGTTAAATTTCAACTCCCTGCGATCCTGCCTTCCCTGTTTCGGCCCACCTCAAGTTTCGGTCATGTGTCGAGTTTTCAATATTTCTGTTGCTGAGTGGATCCCCTGGATCTGCCAAATTTCAGCCCCTGACCATTTATGCCATTCATAAAGCTAGCTTCAGGGTCCGACGTCGCAGCGTAATTTTTTGCTTCCAGAATTTTATGTTGTAATTTATCGGTAATGTGCTGAAAATCTTATTTTTTGGCGTTTGGAAAGAAAAATTACAAGTTTTATTGACGATGAGTAATTTATTCTGTCAAAAAAACAGAATTTCTTTCCACTGGAAAATAATGAAACCACTCCTTTGAGAAAGATTAATTATTTTTTAGGATTGTTAGATTTTTTTTTTTCAGCGAACATTTTAAATTTCATGTAATTTTATTTCACATGCCCTTGAATTCACCCTTGAATACGAGTTTATAGGCCTCCTTCCATTTATTTTTGTTTTCCAGTAAACTGACTCCAAGGAAGGAAGCTACGCCGGTAAAAGCTAAAGCACAAAACAAAGGCGGATAATATAATTGAATTCAGTTTGAAATAAGATTATGGAAAATAAAATTTGGATTTGGTGGCTTTCTCTCCTCTTTTGAAAACTGAAAAATTAGGTTAGGCCAGGCCTAGTTTCTTTGGTACAGGAGAACAGAAAGTTAGATTACTGAAAATCAAACAAATTATTCTTTCCTGGCAAAAAAAGAGATGTTCGACCTTTAATTTTTTCAATGTCACTCCATTCGGTGGGCAATAATTAGGCTCACTTCTCTATTTTTCCGAAGCTGTTAACTCCCTCCAAGGGGGGATAACCCACTGCTTTCCACGTCATTTCCTTACGTCTCATGTAGCACGAATGTTTGAGTTCTCGAAAAACTTGAATTTTTTTTTTGACGACTCTACTACTTAATGACAAACACGAGTCCCTAAGGATTCAAAATGGCAAAAAAAAAATTAAAGAGAGCCGAAAACTTAAAGTAAAAGAGGTGGAATTTTGTCCAATTTGCAGCTACTTCTGCGAACTTTTTGAGTGATTTATGTCAACCCGTTGCAGCTGCGATTTGGGTGCGCGTCGGCATGAAGCCGCGATTCCACGTGGTTTAGAGAAACGCTGGGTTTTCGTTCCCTTCCCTCACTTTTCTTACTCCTACATTGCAGGAATTAGGAGTGAAACTATAAAAATTCAGCTGAAACTTCACACTTTTTCTTCACTTCATGAAAATCCGCTTCTGTTTTCCCTAGCTTCAAGCACCTAGAGCGAACATAGCTTTTGAGACCTAATTCTCAGGATTTTCGAGTTTCACTGAAAAAAAGCTTGCCAGGATTTTTTCAGAGTTACATTTAAAGATAATTCCACAGAAAAAAACAAAGAAGTTGCTGTCGGGCAGTTCTGAACGTTCAGATTTCTAAGGTTTTAGCTTTTTGATATCATTTGGAATAATTAGAGGAAAACCTTATCCTTTCCTCAAATAATTGAGTCATTTCAAGAAAAACTGAAAAGATCAAACTCTTTCCGCTTATTTTCTTAATCCTTTCAAAATAAAAAGAGATTCGAAAAGGTAGGTCCTTGATCCATGAAAAGAAGAGTCAAGCAGCTCCGAGAATCTCAATTTTCCCTTAAGTCAACTCCGGAAGTCCTACAATCCTTAGGAAGTCAAAGCCAAATGGGTTTTCATTGTAACTTTTTGCCAAGAAAAAAAATTCATTTCAATTATAAAAAAATAGCTGAAAAACCGCTTTTTATCTTCGAAAAGAAAATATTTTTTTTTACCCAATTCTATAATGAAACTCCAGGGTGAAAGCGGAGATGGTGATTTTGAGAGGAGTAAATATTTATGAGAGGCGTTTATTGCAGTTGGATGTTTGAACGAGGGCTCAAGTGTGAATTCGTTGAAGTTTGAAAGAGAGTCAATTTGCCTTTATATAAGGTTAAAGTAGGAAGGAAATGAAGAAAAGAGTATCTGGACGAGTCCTAGCCGCTGGACCCATAAGTGGGAATTAGTTCTTGGAATTTCAGTTCCACTCCCGACGTTGCACATTTTCCCACTACAGCAGGAGTTACAGACATACCTGAAAACATGAAATGAGGACTCACTATTAATTAATCCTGAGAAGTGAAAAGGGAAATATTGCTTTTACAATCGCGTTCTCTCCCCCATGATCACACATCCAGGGTCACACTTTGTCGAGCAATTCCTCTTGATCCCAAAGGTCTTCATTGGCGAAGTCTGGTTCTCATCCGTCAGAGTAAAAGAGAATTTACGGACATGTAATTTCAAATTCAAAATTAATAATATTACTTTTACAAGCTTCTAATTTAACGCTTTGTATCTTCAGATTCTGAAATCCTTATCCACCGCCGTATTTCATAATTTAAAGGAGGAAGGCCAATTTTCATGAAGGAATTCACCCTTTTAGATATTATTTCAAACAATTTACTTAAAGCGCCTCTCAAACACAAACTACAAGCTTTACTAGTGGAATTTTTGGAAACTTCGCATCCCAACATGTCCCCGTAGGTCAGTCTCTTAAAGTTAATCACTCTCTACATGTCGGCCTCGCGCAATTTCTTCTTTCATTTCTTTGGTTTTTTTGGGGGACACGATTTCGAATTGAAAAATAACGCAGACACCACTATAACCTCGCCATCTGATTTAAACTACCATCGCCTTGCTCGGTTAAGGATCGCCAAAATTTAAATGCTCAGACCCAACTTTTGTGTAGCCTCAAATTAATGTTTAAAAAAAAAATCTAAAAAAAAAGTTGAGTCAACTAAATAATTTGAAATAAAGAAAACCTAATACACGAATCTATTACAGGTTTTCTTTTTCCAAATAAATGTAGGTAGTATTTTGAACTTGGGAAAAAATAATATAAAGTTTCAAGTTTTTCGGAGTAAACTTGGGTGAGCAAGCTCCATATTTTTAGGCTCAACTCATTTTTAATTTAAGACATTTTTAAAATATTTTAAAACATAAAATATATAACATGTGAAATGTGACCCTGGCAAGGTTCGGAAAGTAAAGCTTATCACCAGAAAGCTTATCACCAGAATATCTACGTGTCCCCGTGTGGAAATAGTTTACGTATAGCCATAAGAACGATTATAGGAAAACAAAAATATGATAATCATTTCAAAAGTTTTGAATACTGATTGCCATAGATTACGCCCACGCGAGCGTCAATAGGGAAGTTGCGTTTTCTTCGGTTTAGTACTACTTGTTGCTTTTTTTTTTAACTTTCGCAAAAAAAAAAAAGGAAAAACTGGTTGCAAAAAGAAAAATTGCGGGAACCGATTCTATTGGCCGAGCAGAAGCCAAAACCTTCTGTCCAAAACTAGACGATTTGGGAAAAAGGTTTGGTACTTTTTACTTTTACGACACCACCCGATCAACCGGCGGGAGTTAAAAAAAAGGAAAAAGTAAAGGAAAACGTAGCAAACCAAAGAAAACGCAACCTCCCTAATTTAATAAAGATGATAATTCTGGATATTTTCTGGCGTTTAGAAAGTGTAGAGGTGCTTACCATACAAAATGTAGCATTCTTGTCACACTCTCTCGGATACCCAAAGGTTCCGTCTTCATCTTCAGTAAGGTTGAGGCAATTTGAATGTGTTTCCGAGTGGCAGACGTGACAGGTGAGATTGTCTACGGGTCTCCGTCTGTTCGATTCTTCAATAAACTCATCGATACCCGACTGTTTCTGCTTAACAGGCTCAGACTGGTGCACTAAATACAAAAAATGGAATAAGTAATTAATTGGAGCCAGGCTCTCTAAAAAACTCCCTTACCTAAGAGAAACTGGAGGAGTAAGGCATAGGAACTTAATTGCGGGAGTAAAGTAGTTGCACACATTTCCATATGGTACGACCTAATTTCCACTTGGAATAATTTCAAGTCAGAATTAAAGCTATCCCAACATTAGAGCCTATTCCAACACCTTTCTTTTAAATAATATTTTTTGGCGGGGATCCTGGGAAAGTGGTGGAGAAATAATCAATACTTTCACTCTGCTTTCTCTTTTTTTTTGGAGTTGGTTCACTACGCAGCAGACCGCAGCAGCCAAGTGGAAACTCCGTAGCTCCGTAGCATAGGAAAATCAAGAAACTGAAAGGGGGAGTTGAGGAGAGATGACAGTTGCTGGGTTTTAGAAGTGATAACTGCCTTCCGGTTGAAAATGATGAACAATCATCCAAATGACAAACCATAATCAGACATGCTTTATTTTTACAGCCGTTTCTGTCTGGGAGGATTTTAGCTCAAGGCAGGACAGACACCCAAATCTTTACAAGGGAACGCATAAACCCATAAACTCAAGAGCTCACAACAATAACCTCCACACAGTAGGATACCGAAATCAAAACAACTTTTTTCACCTTTCATTTTTCCGATTCCATAATGGAATCGGAAATCCTTCCTGAAAATTTTTAAAATGAGATCAGCAAGAAGTTTCCTTCGCCGGCGAACGCTGCCGAAATTCGCCCCTCCTTTGCCCTAAGATCGCAAAAGTTAAAGCCGAACACTTAGTGACCTCTGGCCGACATCTTTTGAAAGAACTTCTTCAGGATTTTGGACAGTGAGCCGCATGAAAGTTAAGAATGAAAAATAAACCCCATTTTTTGAAGATTTAGCGTCGCAGTTCAATCAAAAATTAACATTAAACTCGAATACTACTTTTCTGGCAAACCTTGGCTCCGAGGAATCCATTGGGAGCTAGCGCTGAAGCAAGGCTGCACCAGTTAACTATTCTCACTCTCCGTTTACCGATTTGGTCGGTTAATAGTTGACTTTTTCGAAAACATGAAAAACGGTGTTCCTTGACCTTTGGTCATCCAGAACTCCTGAATTTTAAATATTCTCGTTTCTTTGGAATGCCAATCGGTTTTTTTTTCGTACATTGTTTTCTTGCTACCACTACTTCCGGTTTACAGTTGCTGTATGCCTTTAGATGGGTCAAAATACGAGAGAAGTCGACTTCGCGTTCCCCACTGCTCACAGAAATGACAAGAGGATGAAATTTTTTGTTTTTGTCACTGCTTCCGGCGACTAAGACAGGAAAGCCTTCCCAGACCAAGTTGTAGGTAGCGTCGATATGAAGGCTTTTAATTTCACTCGCCAAATGCATTAGACGCTTGGTGGAAATTGTGACGCAGAATTCTTTAGCTTCGAAGTCAATTGTGTTGCCGATCACGAACGGCTCATCTCCGTCATCAGGAATGCTTACATCTTTACTGACAAGCTTAGCAAGCTCCCCTAGATGAATCACTGTTTGGCCCCTCTTAATTTTGTTGTAGGTCAAAAAACTGCTGATTTGTCTGGTCTTCGGGATATCGCTACGTTCCAATCCGGATTTCTCGAGCTGAATTTGTATGCCCCTCGGGGTAATGTGCGGGTTGATTTCTATCATTTCTCGAATTCGAAGTTTCAAATTCCGTCTTATCCCTTCAGTCTCTGAAATCCCATGGTCGTGAGCATCGGAATTCCAGAAAAGTTCACAACCTTCGGAATCGCCTGGAATTGAAAGTTCTACCTTCATGAGTCTCGTAAGCTACAATCAAGGAAAATTTCTCTCACCATTTAAAAGAAGATTTGCTTTGGCTGGACAGGATTTTTTGTGGCAACGGTAATAAAACCTTTTACCAGTTTAGATGCATAGTTGTACACAAATTCATCCTCCTCTCTAATAAACTCCTTCGCGGAAACGTAGGTATCAAAACTCTGAACGGACTTCCACTCGTGCAGCGACTGCTTACGTCTTTTAGGGGGGGGGGGGGGGGGGGGGGGGGTTTTGTAAAAAAAAAAAAAAAAAAAAAGGAGGAATTTTT
>JABASM010001632.1:0-10445 GCA_019776545.1 Brachystomella parvula | reverse complement strand
GGGCAATTTCTTTGCTAAATAAAAAATAAACTTACCGGAAATTCGAGGCTGTGAAATTTTAAGTAGAAAATACATGAATAGAGCGCTTCTGCAGTAACGCAGTAACAATGATGGGTGAGTTAGACCTATCACGAAGGTTTTGTGAATAAATTTTAAGGAGGAGGAGGAGGACAGTATTATCGTTAGCACTGGAGGCAGAAGAAGAGGAAGAGGAGCAAGCGTTGGAGGAGGAGATGGGATCTCCCTTGACCGCCCTAAACTTTACGTCCACAGCCACCGCGCCACCCAGTTTCCACCAATTTCGTAGTCGGAGGAGTTCGAATCGGTTCGTTCGTGACCGGAACTCGAATGAAATGGTGACATGGTTAGGTTCGAGGGGTTCGGGCAGCTCCGCCCCCATACCAGGTTTTAGTATGATCGATCAAGGGGGGGGGGGGATTCTATTCTATTATGGAATTCTATTATGGAAATTCTATTTTATGCCGCAATAATTTGGTGACGCGGTGAAATTTGTGGCGGCAAAGGCCTTTTCCTAATTCTCTCTAACGTGTCGAAACTCACGAATACCCTCCTTCTCCTCCAACCTCTAATTTTTCTTCCGTACTTAATGGTGAACCCTCCTCCACCTCCAGCTTCTAATCCTTCCTCCGGTGTTAAAGGTAACTCTCCTCAAACTTACTTACTCCTCCTCCTCCAGCACTAACTCCTCCTCCTCTTCTGATGTTTCCTCCAGTGTTAACGGTAACCCTCCTCCTCCTCAAAATTTACTCCTTAAAAAACCTCCATGGTAGGTCAAACTCAAGCAACAATGACTAAAATTTCGGCCGCAGAGAGATTGATCCGAAGAAAAAAAGTGCTAGATCGGTAAACAGAATGCCAAAAGATATTTGCACAGAGCTGCGCAGCTGGCAAATGGCCGAGGTGCAGGTAATTAATTGGACCTCCTTGAAAGACGCATGAATTGATGACTGATGAGCGGCGGCAGAGAAACCTTTCCTATCAAGCTAATTAACGAGTCATTAATCAAGAAATCAGATTGTAGAAGCTGAAAAAAGACACAAATTATTGAAACAAAGAGCAAAGGTCCACACCTGTAAGAATATCAAACTAATCTCTAACCTGAGAGGATTTTGTGAAACAGCTTCTCCGGATCCACAAACCTGCAATATGATTTTGATTGCGTTAGTCCAATCAGAAGAAAGGACAACTAAGTAATAAGTTTATGACCTAAATTAAATTCTTTGAAAATTATGATCAGCTGTGAAAGCTCTGTGTTTTCAAAAACAGAAGACGTGCTGAATTCTCCGAAAATGTAGCAAAATATTTAAATTCTTTTGAATCCGTCGATTTCTGCAACACCATTTTGGACAATAAAATTTAGAAGGGGGCTTAATCCCCCCCCCCCCCCCCCCCCCCCCCCCTTAGTCGTCTTATCTATCCTACTTTCAACGCTTATTGTCAAATTTGGTCTGATTGTATGGCGGAGGTGAGAAAACAAGGAGGAATTAAAGAGATGATTCATACCTATGTCTTCTTCTGAAGACTTTTGTTTTGATGATTGGTGACTTAATTTGGGTAGACAACCCATTGTCATCCAAAGACAGAGTTGGAGTCAGTGAGTAGTTAAACTCCAAAGTAATTACAGGATAGGAAAGACTGAAACGGTGGTGTGATTATATGAAAGGCATTGTTATTATGCCTATTATAATTGGTTTATATGTAGTCGTTCAGCTCACACTCTCATCGTTTAAAAATTCTTAATCCTATTCTCCTTGTACATTTGTACATTTATGTCAAAACAAGAATTTGGAAGGAAAGCGGGAAATATAGGAATTGCTAAAAACTTAGGAACCCACCTTCCGCCTTGGCCAAGAAAATAATTAGCTTAAGCTCCTCTAAAAGTTCTTTAACCCTTAACCCTTAAGATTAAGTCCGAAAAAGAGAAAGTGATGAGATTAGATGCCAATAATGTTAATCGAATTTTTGAAAAAGGAAAAAAAGAGTTTTATTGACAATCGCGGGAGCACCTGTTAATATTATTTTGATTTATAAAGGAAGCGGAGGGGTTGGTTGTATTTTTTTAATATAAAATGGGAGTCAGCCATTTTAAATTCGGGACAAGAACAAGACTCCGACATAGATTTCAGCTCTCTTGAAATTAACCAAAAAAATTATCCTCTTCTTCATCTTCATGATCGTTCTCATTGGCGGAGATGATGGACTGTGAGTAATATTAAATTTAATATATAATGTTTTCTTGCCTTCGTGGCCACCCAAGTGAGCGCGAGAAGTGGCTCGCCTTTGCCTTACTTCAGCCCACCCAAAAGATGCCTAAGATGTCTTCTACTCCGAGAAGATCCAAATGAAAGTAAAAGGACGTCAGAAGAGAAAGATGCTGAAAAGTTTTTTTTTACTAAATAGACACTAATGAGCCTGGTTGGTTGAGGATTTTGGGATAAGTTGTCTCGAGGGAGAGTTCCCACTCTCCTTCTACAAGATGAACCTAGCCAATGTGGACTCCTGACTCCGCCCGTCTCAAAACTGAGGGCGTAGCCCCCTCTCTCCCATACCTACTACTGCAAGAAGTAAATTGACCTGTCACAATTCCTAACGCTCACTCATTCTTTCCACTCAGCTCATCCGCTTCTCACAGTTGAGCAAGTAACTGAAGAGCCATAACAGGGAACCAGCTTCATCCTCTCCTAAAGTACTTCCCAGGATCTTCCCCTAGTCTCAGATGATGAGCCGCACTCATCTCCCCGAAATCTTTGGCTGAGAGAATCCAGGGATTCAGGAGGTTCAAGCCATGAACCATCATCCTAATCAGGAGGAGACCTATCCGAATAACTTCATTTTCAAGGAGATATATTCTACTAACTTCCTATCGTTAGTAAGATAAGTCCAATTACAAGTCCTCGTGAACATCTACTAAGAGAAGAGGTTAGACAGGGCCAAGACTGACACGGAGAGATAGTTCAGCTTCCTTGTCATCACGTCCTGCCATTCTCTGACAGAACCACAGGGACAGCCTAAATAAAAACTCTGGTCCCCGGCAATTCTTCCCATTATCCAAATCGTCCTCACCGAAGGTGAAAGTATTTTCCTACTCTCTTCGGAGAAAACAGAAAAACTTTTCAAAGCGAAGGAGAAAAAAATCCAAGAATACATTCCTTTGTGAAAAGAAATTTTTAAAACTCAAAAATTCATCTACAAACAGTGAAGAAGAAACACACCGTGCTACAGTTTTAACAATATCAAGCCAAGTGATTTCACAATTTGAAGCATGTCGAAAGTTACTAGTGTTGGGGTCACAACTGATTTTTAATCAAAATGGAGTTAAATGAATCATGGAGATCACAAGTGTATAAAGAAAGTGATTAAAAGAATTCGTGTGAAAATTATTTGAGAAAATCCCTTCAAAATTCAAAGAGTAAAAACTAAATAGGAAAATTAACACAGTCAAAAGTGGCGTGCGTGATTAAGTGTCCGACCAGCAATAGTGGCAGTAGTAGTGGCAACAGTCATCGTCACGGTAAACTAATGAGTCCAAACTACTACACAGAGCAAATGTGTGAGGCAAAAATGGACCCGGAATCTCCAGAGAGTGATGGGCACGACGCAGAGAAGCAGATAACTGCGGCAACGATTGGAAACCGGAAGTCACCCTCAGCTAGCGCCACCACTGCCGACTTCATCAAGGAAGATGACGAATTCAGCTCTCATCACCACCATCACCATGACCCGCCACTTACCCCTCAGAGTCAGCTTGAGGAAGAAGACGAGCTCGAAGAGGAGGATGGGGAAGAAGGGGATGAGGAGGGTGACCTTTCGACTGATGACATGATTAGCGTCGGCGGAAGTCCATCGCCCTCTCTTCCAGAGGAGAATCATCGAAGAACAAAAAGCAGGTCGAGAAATTTGGAGGAAAATTTTGATTACTTCCGACCCTTCAAAAAACTTCGAATGGTAAAACCCTAAAGATGCCTAGAAAAAAAATACCAATGGAATTTTTATTGATTTTTACAATGAGAGTACCAATTGAAAATATTGCCTTTGCGTTAAAGAAAAAAACAATTAATCGCATTTGGTTTTATTTCAGCCAGTTGCGCTGATCTCGCGAGTAAAAAGTAAAATCAAGGTTCTAGACTAGAAGAGATTGGAGGAAATTAAAATAATGCTGTCCTTTTTTTTGTTTTCTATTGTTCAATTGAGAGAGTGAATGCTTCACCATCATTAATTTTTAAATTATCGAAAAGTATCTCTGTTGAGGCTAAAGCAATAGGTCGAGGGATGCGTGAGAGAAGACGGAATGAAAAGCATCTAGCCCAAACGATTCCCAACATCACTGAAAAGGAAATCAGGAGCTTGAATTTGGTGCAATCTATAAATTAGAATTTTGAGTCCTTTGGTCGTACTTATTAAGGGAGAGGATAATGAAGGCTGCCTCTAATTCAATTGTTATGGATTGGTGAGGGATGATGGCAGCCCATAAAAACTCCCTTCTTTGTCCATTCAACCAATCAAACATTTTAAATAAGGAATTGATGAGTCCTAAGTTCCGAGGTCTGGCGTACTTTCATTTTCCTGCCGTCAATAATTCAGAGCTTACCAAAACGCAAACCAGGAGAGGAGAGTCGAAAGTGGTAATTATTTATTTAATATCAATTAAACCCATTAGGGTAACAAAAACCCCACCCCTTTTAATCATTTCTCCTTTAGGAATAGACACGTTTAGCCTCATCATAGGGAAATTATTTTGAGAATTTTGGAGAGATTGGCAAATTTAGAGTGGGAATTATTTCGACAAGAAAGCCAATTATAAACCCTACCTATTTAAATGCCCCCTTTATCCTTGACTTAATTTTTCCCTCAATATTTGGATGCTACAAGGAAATTAAACTGTGATATGCTTTTGAGAAATTTGATTCTACAAGGTGTTGAAAGCTCATGTCACAAATCGGCAAGTTTGTCAGAAATTCATTTCCGAGTTGGTATAAGCAATGGAAAAACATTTTGCAAGAAGAGAAGCTTCGAAAATGAAAAGTTCAAGTAACTGATGTCCGCCAACGCCGGAAAAGAAATGAGATTACTATATTTATTTTTGTTCAGAAAAATTTTGCCGCAGAGGAAACTTCTTTGTCACTTCTGCAATTTGCACCGTTCGCGTTTCTGCAGCTATCAATTGAATTAAAAATTAGCTTTAAAGTATTGATTACCTTTTCACACCATAAGCGCTCGAGAATTCCAAGTTATTATTCATTGATATTTTGATTTAATTGCAGCAAGTGGAGGCTCCAACAAGTCAAAACCCAGTGGGGCTAAAATCCTTCTCAATCTCCGATATCCTAAGTCACAAACCTGCGAAGAGCCATACGAGTCCCAGTAATCAAAATACTTCGAAGCAAAGTATAAGCGTACAAGGATTAGTGGCGAGTCAACAGCGGATCGTGAGACCCTGGGACGCTCAACAGCAGCAGCAGCATCAACAACAACACTCCCATCGTCACCACCTTCACGCCACACCCCAACAGCCCCAGTCAAAAACAAATGGAAGACGGAGCTCCTCCGATTCATCACCATTAGATGCACTCTTTCAAATGACATCAAAAACATTTGAAGGACTTAATGGTCATCATGAGAGCTCAGGTAAGGGTTTTATACTAATTGTTCATCGGTTTTTGCTTTGGAAAAGCATTTCCAACAATTTGACCCATACTCCCTCTCCGGCATCTGTCTTCGACTCGTAATTGAATTGTTTTTGTCGAGTAAGCAAAACAATCGATATTTTCTCAGAATAATAAGGTTTAGCAGTTTGATTTTTTGTAATGGAAAATGCGGTAAGAGGTTCCATTCTTCCCAATTATTATGACAAACATATCGCGTGAGAAATAAACCAAAGATGTTAAATGCCTCTGAACATTTCTATTTTCTGTGCTCAGATGAGTAGCATATCATTGCAATCCTCCTCATATTTTTCAATGGGCTTGCATTAATTCGCCATCCAATAATAAGATTTAGGCTTGATTCAAATCACCATAGCAAAAAGGCTGTAAAGTTTTCTGAAGTTTCTGGTTCGTGGGCCTCCGTATTTTCTACAGCCGAAGTGAGCCATATGTCGAATAGAAAATACGGAGAAATGATTATTTGCCAAATGTTACTCAGTTAATAATCTCCCCAAATCATCAATTTGCAAAAAAGCTATCATCTGGCAGTGCATGTTAATCATGGGATGATGGAATCTTTGTGTGTGGTAACTCTGAAGTGGCAAAGCATTTGGGCCTGGTTAATTGAAATTTAGCCTGTGGGCTTTTTAGATGTTGCAATAGTCCGAGAACTAAATGGCTAAAAAAACAAGGCAGAAAATATATGAAAAGAGTCAGAAGAATCAATAGAGGAAATCATTGAGGTTTCCCCCGGGTAAAATAAAGGAATCAGGGTGGAAGTTTTTGTCGTGTGCGTGATATTCGGGCATTTCTACTACACCCAGTTATTTTTTTTACTTTTTTTTTGGAAGAAAGTGAGCTTTTTCCTTGACTCTTTCTTTCTCTCAGTTTATTTTTCTATGATTATTGATGTATCATTATTACTGCCATTGTGTAGGGTAAAGTTACCAGCTACAGAGTGTGTTTAGTAGCAAAGGAGGCAGGAGTCCATTGATTACCATTTCCAACCACTACTACTCGAGGGGACATTGCCTATAGTAAAGAATTTTTTTTATAGCCAGTTTTCACAGCAAGAAAAAGAGTGAAGAAACTTTACATGAAATCGGATTCTGCCAATTTATCCTCTCCGATTTGTTAGGCCGTCTCTTCTAAATAACAAAAAGGTATCATCGAATTCGGATTCAGCACACTCCTTCCAATCTCGGAGGAGAAGAGTGGAAGGTCTAATTTTAATTTTTCACGTCACTAAGCTCAGAACCCTTTCAGCTCAATGAGGCTTTTTTCCTACTCCATTTCTAGAATTTGATGATGAGATGAAAGGAATGAAATCTCGAAAGAGCACTTAAGGAATTAAGTAAGATTTTTGGTAACAACGGAGTCTCATTAAATTCATTTTCTCTTAGCACTAGTACTCTTGGCTAAAATTCTCCATGAAGAAAAATCTCAATTTTAACAACTCTCAGCATGGTTGAACGGGGAAATAGTTTTGATGACAGAGAATTGCCACGCAGCTGTTCTGAGTTAACATTTCAAACGATTAACGTGAACATGTTGACGGGAGTATTTCCGTTTCAGAAAAAGCCAGTGGAAGAAATGGAGAGGAGCCGAGTTTTCCTATAGCCATCCAGATTCCATCCTTGGGGACTTACTTATATACTTTTAGTTGAAACAACTAAAGGAGTCCTTCTTGTGCAGGGGAAACCATTCTATAGGATCTTAACAAGTTTGAACGGGGTCTATCACTGGATCTATCTCTCAGAATACTGAGATTAACTCCTAATTCAGATCCAGTAGACGGAAGTGGTTGCTCGGGACTAAGGGGCAACAGACTTTTATCCATGTTCCTTTGTGTAAAATCTTTTGCTACATAGGCCTATATTTTCCTGAGTAAAAATTTTGATTTTATAGATTCCTTTTCGTTTCGTCTCAAAACGAGAGTTAGAGAAACGCATGTATTTTTCTAGGAATCCGTGCTTGGAAAAGCTGCTATATGTTTATGGAATGACCGTTGTTGCCCTGTATACTGTTTTCTTTAAGATCTTAGCTAACTAGCACATTTGTAATCAAAAAAGGATTGCGTAGGTTAGAAAGGCATCTGGCTAATCTATGAGGATCCTAATCAACGGGGGTGCTCATCTCCGAAGATGCTGCTGAAACGACACGCTTGTTTCTTTTTTTAACCACACATTTTTATTTAATTTACAAAGAATGAGGGCTGTACTGTCAAAAGTTTTGTCATAAAAAGAAAACCAGGTTTAAAAATCGTGCAAGCTGAGCAGCACTTTGATGCTCGCATAAAAAATGTGCGGCTGAAAAGGTGCTGTCTCTTAGAAAGCTGCTCCCAAGTTTCAGCTTCCTGTGTCAAGCACCTTTTAAATGTAGGTTTCGGCAACCCTTTTATTCTAAAATCGCACCGTTATTTTTTAATTTCTGTAAAGCGGTTATGAATAATTCAGCCACTTTTTTTTCCTTTTTACTTGTTCGAAACTAACCGATGAGAAATTACAAATCGCGTTCAGGAAAAATTTCCAAGCAATACTTCGGAAAATCGTACAGTTATTGCTAAAGGGAAAGTTCTTTACGTTGTCAGCTTTTAATGTCACCTATTGAAATGTCAATACTACCAAGATGGCGGCAAATGGAGGCAAATACAAACGTAAGATAGGACCGTGAAGGCAGCCATGTTTGACTTTTGGTGTATGCATACTACTAACTTATGAATAATTCAGCCACTTTTTTTTCCTTTTTACTTGTTCGAAACTAACCGATGAGAAATTACAAATCGCATTCAGGAAAAATTTCCAAGCAATACTTCGGAAAATCGTACAGTTATTGCTAAAGGGAAAGTTCTTTACGTTGTCAGCTTTCATTTTAGCCACCCACGCTTCTAATTTTAGAATTTCATAACTAGCGACGTCGGTTACCATGGTGAACGTATATATTATATTTTATTGAAAGAATGAGAATGATACCATGGACGGCGAACGCCCCAAATCGAACTTTGTCACCGTTCGTGCTGGTGAAGGCCGTTTTCAAACCTTTCCCCAAACCCAAAATTTTCTCAGTAACTTTTTCCGGATGAAATTAGGTATGATGTAGTATAATAATTGTACCGCGGACGCTTCCGCCAGCTTTGAGAATTTTTTTGACAGAACGTTTTAGCCGTAACCGCTTTTAGTGATTTGCAAAAGAGAACAACTCGATCCGACAGCTTGTCATTTAAACGTAGTTGAAGCAGGAAACTGGCAGAATAACTTGATGATTGTGAGTTCAACGGCTATTTTTTCATCGTTGTGAGTTTACTGTGTATAATGTTTTATCAGCCTCGAAGAAAAAGCGCCTTTGCAACCGGACATTCTTTATTCTAAACATGAGTTTTACCGTTTTACCTTCACTGGTGAAATAAAATAATCCACGCTATAAATTCCAATCAGGTTCCTCAATCTTAGAATTACTTCAGTTTAGCCACTCTCCATTTAAGTGTAAATTGGCGGAATGGAAAGCAATAGGCTATGTGGGAGTTATCAGCTGAATGAAGCTGGATTAAAGGAACACGAGCAAAGGAGCATTAAACAAACCTCTATTTATTAGGCTTCATAAGTTTGTGTTTTCCAGTGTTGTAGGACAGTGACTTAGAAATTGTGTGGGCTCATAGACTTTAACTTTCCATCTCCCTTAAGGAAAAGTATCCTTATCCCTTAAAAAGAGCGTGTAGTAATGCTAGACTTGATTCGAAGGAAGGGAAATGGTAATGATGGGACGGTGAGTTACGGAAAAGCTTCACCTTGTCGTCCCATAACAACAAAAGGAGCCGACACAGAAGGGAAAAGATTATTGTGTCATGTAAGTATCTCTTCACATCAGACATCGTAGTGAAACCTATTGTTAAAGTCACAATGCCCCACTCTTAACTCTTTTCCGTCTGCCTTTTTGCTTAAGTTCAATATATAATTCCAAAAGCTCAACTCTGCTCATTATTTTCAAGTTTTATTCTATTTTAACAATTTTTTGAAAATTATGACATCTACCTGGGCGTGCAAATGAAATTAGCTGCTAATTCTAACTGTTCAAACTTTTTTTATATTTTAATTCGTTTTTGTTTTCCTTTCAAGAACTAACCCGCAATAGTTTCTTATTTTTTGATTGCAGCTGAAGCAAATATTTGAGTATTTATCGTGTTCTTTTTTTCCAGACCAAGTGCGCAGAGAGCAACGTCCGCAGGTGAAACTTGCGGTTGGCTGCGACAGCGCCTTTTGAGAAAAAAGAGTTATTTAACGGTAGCGCGTTTTTTCGGTTGCCCCTACGCTACCAAAAATGTGGACATTGGCAGTGAGGTGGTAAACTCCAAAAATCAAAGAATCAATCAACAAAGAGGTTTGAGCGGTTTTTAGTTTTGCACCTCATCTGTCGGTAAAAAAGGAAGAGGGACATTTCTGCCTGGATCGAACCCTAACCATCATTTCAACAATAATTTAAATAATATAAAAAGTGTTAGCAACTTTTTGGAAATCAGCATTTTTGTTGAAAAATAAACAGTGCAAACACTGGTGTACGTAATAGCGCGAGCGGAAATTCTGTAATTTTTATAAGTTTTGGACATTTTATGAAATTTTTTTGAATTTCGGACATTTTATGAAATTTTTATGAATTTTGGACATTTTCTGCAATTTTTCTGAATTTTGGACATTTTATGAAGTTTTTATGAATTTCGGACATTTTATGAAATTTTTATGAATTTTGGACATTTTCTGTAATTTTTATGAATTTTGAACATTTTCTGTA
>JABASM010001631.1:0-13684 GCA_019776545.1 Brachystomella parvula | reverse complement strand
CTCCCACCAAGTATCGATTATTCCCATTTTCGATACATGGTGGGATGTTGTAGACACTTGGTGGCATGCCACTCCCCCTATCCTTTTACATTACGGGCATGCTTCTCATCGGCATGTCGAATCCCTGCCAGAACCTCAAAAAGTTTAATATGGGTGGAATGCCGGTGGTTGCAATCAGGCCGCGCAAAAGAGGAGCAGTTTGGTTTCCCGGCAGTTAGATTAGAGAGATGAGACAAAAACTCTATGCTTTCTTTTGAGCGTTAGTTCTGCCAGTCACTGTACCTAGAGCACCAACTAACACGTTACGGAGAAAGTGTGGCAAGAAAAAAATGAAAGGAGCAGCAGAGTTGTGCGCGGATTTTTTTTATTTTTTCTGAAAAATCAAATCATGTGTTCGAAATGTTCCCCTGTGCTGTCAAGCAATAATTTACGCGATCGTAAAATGCTCGACGTACGTTTCGCAGCATGTCAGCAGTGATCTTGTGCCGGAAAAAACCATCGACTGCAGCTTTGAGCTGCGGAACAGTGGCTGGCCTTGTTGGGGTAAAAATCTCCTGACGCATGTATCCCCACGAAAAAAAATCAGGTGGTGCCAGGTCAGGACTACGGGCAGGCCAAGGGATGTGTCCACCGCGTCCAATCCATCTCATTAGACAAGCACGGACTATTAGTGACCAATGTGCTGGGGCGCCATCTTGTTGAAAGACTATTTGATTGATAGGAATCCCTTGGCGAAAAGCTGATGTTAAAATGGCTGGGTAGACGTTATTTTGCAGCATGTAGAGGTAGGAGTGTCCATTGATATTGCCATCAAAGTAAAACGGGCCAATTATTTCATTCCCAAGGACTCCATGCCAAATATTGATTTTTGGAGCTGATTTGGAGCGCAATCCATCGAACCAGTGCGGATTAATTTTCGACCAGTATCGATAATTTTGCCGGTTGAATTCATCGTTCAGGAAGAGTGTAGCTTCATCACTGAACACAATCTTGAACGATTAATTGGGATCGGCGTTAATGAGGTCTCTCACGGTCTCACAGAATTCGACTCGCTTTGCTGGGTCACCGTCTTCTAGTTCCTGGTGGCATTAGATCTTGTAAGGACGGTAGTTGTTCTCCTTAAGAATACGCAGAACTGAGGTGGGTGAAATGGCAGACTCGTTAGCGACTTGTCTTGATGTGGCGTGGGGATTGGCCTGAAATGCGGTTAAAACAGAAGCTTGATTGTTTTCATTGGTAGCTGGCTTTGACCGGCGTCGAGGGAGATCAAGGAGGGACTTTGTTCTCTCAAAAGTTTCCACTACACGCTTCACGTCCATCTTGTTTACCATCGGATGATTTTGGGCCGCCGGGTCGACATTATACCGGTGCATAACTTGCTCTAACGATTCAGCATGGTACATGTATCGTAACTTGACAATTGCCAATCGTTCCTCAGGCGTGTATTTTAGGCCCATATCCCTTCATTGGAAATACCCCTGTAGTAATTGAAACCGTCGATGTCCTTATTTGCTCTTGGCATTATTATTTTAATGTAACTTACGAGTGACGGGATAAAACGAAGCTATGACAGTCAAAGATCCACTAACTGTCGCTTAAATAGCTGTCCCTTTTAAAGTTGTCCCTTCAAAGGTCGTGTTGACCGGTCAACTCGATTTTAAGATGGAATGTGGCAGGAGGAATTTGGAATGTGAGAAATGAAAATAAGTAGTAAGCGGGACGGAAGAGGAATTTACCCGGCGCATTTTCTGCTTCCCGCAACATTTTTTCTCAAGTTTTCAGCGTTCGCCGACTTTCTCCGTAACGTGTTAGTTGGTGCTCTAGGTATATCCGTGGCATGAGTTGTTGTTTTCGTGCCGTCGTTTTCGTTTCGTTTCTGTATACCGACAGTTTTGATTAAATCTAACAATGCCACGTAAGCGCAACTTCGATTTAAAGTTTAAACAAAAAGTAGCAAAGTACGCTGCTGATCATTTAATTTAAACTTTTAAAATACTTTTTAGCCTGACTTGAAAAGTCGAGCTATTGCATTTGCTGTGTCTGTCTGTCTGTCTGTGAACACCAGTTATAATCGCAATGGGAAGTCCCGAACAATCCCAATGGGTACTTTTAAATGGGATTATTAGAGTCATTGGGATTATTAGAGTCATTAAGATTATTAGTGTCATTGGGATTATTAGTGTCATTGGGATTATTAGTGTCATTGGGATTATTAGTGTCATTGGGATTATTACTACCATTGGGATTATTGCTGTCATTGGGATTATTGCTGTCATTGGGATTATTACTGACATTAGATCACGTTGAAAATTTTAGGTTTTGATACGGATGTCGTAGCCAGTGAAGCCGGCATTAACGCGTTTGTGACCGGGACTTAAACCACCTACAACTTAGTACAAAATGTTAGGTTTTTATATGGATTTCGTAGCCAGTGAAGCCCGCATTAACGCGTTTGTGACCGGGACTCAAACGACGGACAACCTGTTGAAAAATTTTAGGTTTTTATACGAATGTCGTAGCCAGTGAATACCTTATTCACGCGTTTGTGACCGGGACTCAAACCACGGACACCGTGTTGAAAATGCTAGGTTTTTATACGAATGTCGTAGCCGGTGGCAGTCGCACCAGCGTGCATGAATTTTTGAGTTGGCGATACCAAGTCGGGCCCCTTTAATTTTATGCTTGCATAGGTTTAGATAAGCAACTTCGTGAATATTTTTCAGACTCTGACTCCAATGACGAGGACAGTAACTAGCTGCCGAACTTAACCCTCAATCCACCCTCTGAAAACTAACGAAAAACTAGCTACTAAGTTAACATTAAGACATTTAATTTAAGACACAAGTCACCTAGTTACTACGTTAAACTACCATTAAGCTTAAATTTACGTAACGATCTGCACGGCACCATTGTGTAAGCAGGGCCCTTAATCGACTCAATAAAATAAATAAATAAAATAGCATATGGGTATATGGGGTCATACCGGGTTTATATGGGATCATACGGGGTGTAGATCTTGTCATACGGGGTGTATATGGGTTCATACAGGGTGAATATGAGATCATACAGGGCGTGTATTGGGTCATACCGAGTGTATGTGAGGGTCCTACTGGGTGTACAGTGACCGCCATCCGAAATGAGAAAAATCAGATTGCAAATTCCAAGTTGCTATAGGATACTGAGCTTTCGGCACAGAAGAAAGCCTTCCTAAGTTTGGCGCCTCAGTGTTCCAATGACCTTTCATCTTTTTTTGTTTTCTTCTCGCTGCTGCTGTTTAGTAAATAAAACTGTGCCGTTAAATTCATTGAACTAGAAACCGAGTATTTCTCGGTACAACAAACAAATTAATAAATTCTAATTTTTCTCGTTTCGGATGGCGGTCACTGTATATTTGGGTGTATTTGAGGGTGTAGTGTGTGTGTATGGGGGTCTAGTGGGTGAATATGGGGGTGTGGTGGGTGTATATAGTTGTAGACAGTGTGAATATGGGGGTCTAGTGGGTGTATATGGGGGTCTAGTGGGTGTATATGGGGGTCTAGTGGGTGTATATGAGGATCTAATGGGTGTATATGGGGTTCTAGTGGGTGTATATGTGTGTCTAGTGGGTGTGTATGGGGGTCTAGTGGGTGTATATGGGAGTCTACTAGGTGTATACGGGGGTCTACTTGTTTGACTTACCCATTAGATAAGTGCATGCCTATGCATGTAGAAGGTTTTGCCGAATTTGCAAAAATTTTGAAATTTCTTAAGGATTAAATCGTGATTTTCCGGGTTTCACAGGTCCCCCCTTTGGATTTTTTGGAAAACTGAAAAATTCAAAAATCGATAAATCTCGAAAAAGTGAGTCTTGCAACAAAAGTGCCACCGTGAAAAATCATCATTTAGGCTAAACTAGTGGGTGGTGATCACCGTTTACCTGGGGGTTCTGCTCATGTCGCGAAGGTCCCATGTAAGTAATCTTTTCTCACGTTTCCTAATGAATCTCGCCGTAAATTCACGAGAAAGTGAAGTAAATATTTCTTCAATCCCAATTCTGTTCAGCTCAGAACCCAGGTGTTTCTTCCCTTACTGTGAGTAATAGTAGCCCCACTCAAAAATCAAACAGTCCACAGTTCAACAGATAAATTCCCTAACCCTGATTCAGTTTAGCCAGATTTTAAGAATTAAAAATTTACTCATTCTAAAACACACTAGTCCTCTTAATCTGATTTTTAACCCCGTTCCCAGTAACGAAAGCGGGGATCCGGAAAGAGTAGATCCAAATGTTATCTTCAGAAAAGATCACCCATTACCATTAAAACTCACATCCCATCTCCCATCTAGGATGATATTTTCATTTTCAGTGCATCCCCTTCAAATTCTATTTTAGGAGATTAGATCTCATTTTCCCTACACGTTTTGCAACAATAGCATAAAATAACCCAAAAACCAAAGAAAAAGGGCCTTGATGCTCCTATAATTAAGCTTGTAGGCCAAGAAACTCCCATCATATACAGCCAGTAAAATTCACCGTATGCTCGGTAACCTCTTTCATTACCCGATCTGACTAGCATAATATTACTTCCATAATACTTCATACGCACCCGCCAACCTAATTCACTTTATCCTCTGTAATAGCCTGTCGTAACTTTAGATTGACATTCCCTAAGTATATCTTGCATCTTGCGCCCTTCGATTCCTAAACAATATAAAACTACAAACTGATGGCACTTTACAACTTATTTACTGCGTTTCACAATTAAATTTTGCTCTTGTTGGTAACCTGCTGTCACCTTCTCTAGAGAAAATGATGTGCAAAAAAAAAAAAATTGAAATCAAACGAAAAAATATTTCTCATAAAAACTGATCTGCCAAAATACTTGCTCCAGCGGCGTGTATGTCTCACAAGAACGCCCTACAGCTTGCGCATACTATTAATGATTGAGTATCCAGACAATTCTGTCATAGGACAAGTACCTTCCCTGCTTTGGAAATCCGAACACAGAAGAATTTTCAATCTTAACCTGAAAATACGAGGAAACCAGACTCGACAAAAGTAATTTTCCCTTGTCCAAATAGCGGAGTCACTCCAGTTAATGCAAGGCCAATACGAAGACTGACTTCAGCTCACCAAGTTCAGCTTCTGTACAATACCATTTTAGGAAGTAAAAACTATACTAAAATACAAGCAAAACGAGCAGAAGACGATAATATTGTGAAGAATCTGTAACAGACCTTGTCCCCAATTCCTTTTAAGATGTTCTAATCTATCGATACTACATACTCTAGAATAGAACTACTTTCGAATTTTACTTCATTTGATTTATTATACAATTATTGAACGATCTGTTATATCCAATATACAGAGTATAACTGTGAGCCAATTGCCAAATGTTCTGATTCGTAAGATTCAACTTTCTGAAATTTACAAGTAAACGTCTAATGCAATGCGCCAAGCACCGCATTCGTGACTTCAGTTTCTGCTGTCTCGAAATTGCAACAAGGGTCTTTCTTAAGATTCGTATCAAATTAATTAGAACTGTGCCAGGATAGATGCTTTGTCCTCTTCAATTCGCTATTATCCTTCATCCATTATCCTGGATTCTCAAGTGCAACAACATCAATTCTCTCCCCCACCCCTGCATCGTCTATTCTTATCCCCTGACTCCCTTTCTTCAGTAGTCTCCCATCGAACCACCATCATGGATTTTAAAAAGTAGCCACACGGAATGCCCCCTACCATCGTTTTTATCTCGCCAGATCCTGCTTTATTGATTTTGCACAAAATCTCTTTTACTGCTTCCCCATCTGTTTTATTTCGAACTCTCACTGAGCGTTTGTTTTTTTCCAAAATCCCAGAAAAACTTCCCTTCCTCTGATTTACCATTGTTTGCATTGGATGTAAATAGCACTTGATCTCCCCTCCACTTTCTAAAAATATTCGACCTCCCCTATTTCTGTCTGTTTTATTATCCGCTCAAAAAAAAAGGCGTGCTTTCATTTTAATTTTTACCACAAATTCATAGCTTCAGCTTCTCAATTTTAGATGCTATCAGTTTGCACTAGGTTGCCCTAAATTAACTTAACATCATGCCCAGTTTTATCTAATTCCATGGGTGCCAAAGTTACTTCTATTCTGTATATGATTTAATCTTACTTCCTCTATAGCTGTACTAACTACTAGCTCCATAACTGCCTCACGCAGTCCAGCCAGCGTTTTGCCCTTTTCAAAAAGCCAAAACTTTGTACAAATCATTGTGCTGCTTTCTTTTTATTGTCGGTACACCGATTCCTACAAACTTGTCTCAAAATCCAATGTGTTATTTGTACCCAAGGTTGCAACCCCTTTCTTCCTACTCCCTATCCTAAAAATAACATTTGTGAAAGTAAAAAATTTATAGAACTAAAGAAATTAACTTTTAATAGATGCGATTGTGAAGTAACACTAGTACTAAATTACAATAAATACTACAACTAGACGTCAACATCAATTTCAGGTAAATAGTTAATGATGAGGTAGCAAGGATTAATCAGTCATTGACTTACAGGCTCCGCATCTGGTTCAGTTTGATCCGCATCTGGTTCAGTTTGGTCACCAAATAAATTAGCCTTCCGCTTCTTAGTGCTAGGTTCCATTCGTTTTTCTGGATTTTGGTCCTTCTTCTTTTCAGTCTTTCGGTTACCCTTCTCGTCGTATTCATCCCGATAGTACTGAAGTAAGTTGCGAATGATGCCCCGGTAATCAGACTTATATTTCTTCACTTCCTCTGGCTAATCACTACTGCAGGGAAACTTCTCTGACATGACAGCTACAAAAAAAAGAACAGAAATTAGGCACTGGACGGAAAATTCAACAACTTATAGCACCTAGAACGACAGCTAGTTTATCAGCAGGCAGTGTCGCACGGGGCGTTGAATCGCCTTTAGCAGTTCTAGACAGTAAGAAAAGAAGTTAGGAATCGCTCAGCTGGGTGTACGAAAGAAATAAAATACCTTTTATCCCCTCTCTGGCCCGTAAGAGTACACTTTCGAAGAAAGGAAATCGAAAAGTAATGTTTGAGGAGAATCTTGGCAATCTCTTGTTTGGTCGATGCTCCTTTGACCAGAAATGACATTGGCAGTGTTAGGGATAAGTCCATTTCATCCCCATCTTCAACTGACAGTATTTTTTCCATTTTCTAGTAATTAAACCGGAAACCAGGATGACATCAAATATTTCTCTAACTACTAACCTACTAACACCGGGAACTTTTTACTCACCTCCTTTGCCAGGACTTGGTAGTCGTTAGGCGGGCGCTGTCACTACCTGCAGAAGCTAAACGACTAAATTTCAACTTTGCAGTCATACTTTCAATGGCAGCAGTGAGTTTCTGGAGCTCTGCAATAGCAACGGAAACTATAAGTAAATGTACAAGCGAATTAGGAGCTGAATGTTAACTTCAGTGAATTTAGCAGCTTCTTCTTTCGGAGAAGTAAACTCTGAGGTCATGGTTTTAATTCTTTCGTGAATTGCAAGCACCACCTGCTTAATGCTCTGAAAAAAAGAAAAAACAAGTTTAGTTATGATAGACTTTAACCTTTTCTATCCCTAATTTGGGATCTATCGACGTTACGGATATGCGAATGATCCACATGACTTGAAATTGATGATGACCTTGAAAGTGCACTGCGCAGTTAACGTAACCCACTGACGGTTTTAAACTTCGTATTTTATCTTTTTTATGCAAAAATGCTTTTACTTGAATATCTAGCGAGAACAGGGTAATTTGACTACCGCTACTACTTATTTTTCCCTGTTGCCTCGTTATCGTTTTGTTCTCGAAACAAGCATGGCAAATCCTGCTAGCCCTTTTTTACAAGTTCAGAGATTGAGGAAATTAAGAACGCTTTCCGGAGGATGCCAACATGTTTTACAAAAGATGGTGATCACTACATCCATTCTACAATTTTCCGATATTATCTAGCGCTATCGGATTTGAACGCTCATCGGAAAAGATGGCTGCCTATCAAGAGCACATTAACTCGGATTTTGAAGGAATCCTTTCTCTCACGGATTTGCATAAACGGTATGGCCGTACTTCACTACGCAGCGAAACTGGCAGTCGTACGAGCTAATGTCCACGGCAGAGATAGGGATGGATTCATCTTGGAGGTGGAGTTCGCTCATCTGATGAAGATGATGATTGGTCATGAGCCTAAATTGGCCGGGACGAACTACAAGGAATTTCTGGAACAGGCAGATAAAAACAAGAATGGGATGGTAAGTATTGAAGAATGCGAGAATCGGATTCGCAAAAATCTCAGCTAAACTAGAAAAATGTTTTCACTTTTATCCCCAAAATGTTGTTACAACAAAACCCAAAAAATTTCTTGAAACTAAATGTAGACGTTGCGATTTGTATGTTGTTTTTAGCTGTTCTGTAAGCTAATTTTTCATTACAGGGTAACCAGTCTTCTCTAACCGACCTGTCTGTAACCGATTTTTACCGTTTTTATCAATCTGAATAGTGAATAAACCGTATGCAATAGCGCGAGCCTACAAAAAATTAACAAACCGTGAACCATGTATACCGTGTAGCATGTACCGTGTACCGAGCGTATGGGGGTGTACCGGGTGCAAACGGCATATGCACATATGTATATAAGCACATACGAACATATATGTACATATACACATATAACCCAAAATCAAAAATTTCAAAAATTCACCGATCGCTATGACACTTAAGAGTGCACATTTAGGAACCCTAGAGAATTCTCATACCAGAAATTAAGTGAATCCGATCATTTCGTTGCAGAGATATAGACGATATATATATAGACACGATACCGATTGGAGGGATTCACATTAATAGCTTGCGCTATTAATAAGTTGATTTTTTGTTCCACTCAATTCATTCCTCAGTTTTTTAAAGTTGGTTTAGAAAGCAATAAGACTCAATAGCGAACGTACTGACTGGAGCTAAGTGCTTTGCCCTGTACACCCTAAATGAATCGGTTTTTGCTTTTCAAAATATCCAGCGTCTTAAAAGAATGTCAGCAAGCCTTTTGCAGGCGACAAAATCCAAAGCTTGCACTTCGTAGCTGCTAAACCTAGATGCAGGGGAACTATGAGCGAAATTTTTTTAGAACTTGTAGATTCAGCTTTGCTTTTTTGGTGAAGATTTTAAGTAAAGGGACTTTACTTACAAGTAGATTTTTTTTACGTGTAACACCTCGAATCCCGAGATTCTTTCTTATGTCACGTCCAAATAGTTATAGGAACAAAGGTTTTGAACTTCACGCGACTCCCTTTTGAGTTTTCCAGAATATTTAGAGACCCCTCGCTTTCTAGGCCATTTTTCAAATTTCGACCCTCCCTACCCTCGTTACCTCGGCTATTTTTAACCTCGGCCCCCCGATACTATGTTTTATGCTAACCGGACGAGGAGCGAATTTGCCGTCTACGAAATCCGTAAAAAACTAAACAATTTCAATATAATGTCCGTCGTTCGATCCGCTCACGTGCGTGCCAGATCAGACTTCCGTCGGCTAAGACGCTTCGACATTTACTAGGTACGACGTATTTGAATGGAAGTGATCATTTACTTTCACCACGCCCCGTGTCTCGGCATCGACCCCACAAACCTCCATTTGATCTCAAAGTGTCTTGATAGATTGCCTACTATAGTTTAACAGTCTGATCAACCGAAATAACCCACTTCAATTTTTTTAAGCTATGTGAGCTAGAGCTTGAATAGCTATAAAAATTTGGTCTGGTATTTTTCCATAATTGACCTTCCTAATCTACGTTTATCTGAAAAATTTAATTGAAAACGGTTCAAACGCTTAGGAATTGTAGCCAAAAAACCGAAAAATGACTGATCAGTTGAAATAAGCCGCCACCCTGTAACTCAACAGCTTCGTTCAACGATTTAAAACCAGGGTGTACTCTAGTTGCCCTAAAGCTTGTTTTCATGTTCCCGGTTGAGCTTTGAGTTTATTGGGTTCATAACCCAGAATCACAGCCTTGGTCATTTAGCACGTAACTGTAACAGCATGGAAAAGATTATTTTGGACTTTTGTGGCCCCTACGACCTCATGCACGGTGTTCGGGCCTCCAGCTTTAAAAATCGCCTTCTCTTATACGTGCCCTAAGAATTTGGGTAACCTTCCGGCTTTCAAAATAGACAGGTCGGCACACCACTTCAACGGCGCGGTCGGGAAGAGAAATTAGCATTACGGAGATATGGAATAACCAGCAGCAGTCTTTCGCTGGAAGCGCTTTAAGACCTGCGCGGGTTAAGCAACCTTAAAGTTTCAAAACCTCTTAGGGAGTGTATACGTCAAGACGATTGCCAAATTTGGAGACCCGGAGACCGTCTTTGAGGACGGGGCGGCCATAGAAGTCCATGATGGTCTTATTTTCCTATACTGTTACGTGTTAAATGGCCAAGGCTGTGATTCTTGGTTATAAACCCAATGAACCCCACGCTCAACCGGGAACATAAAAAGAGGCTTTAGGGCAACTAGGATGCACACTGCTTTTAAATCGTTGAACGAAGCTGCTGAGTTACAGGGTGGTGGGTTATTTCAACTGATCAGTCATTTTTCGGCTTATTGGCTTTAATTCCTAAGCGGTTGAACCGATTTCAATGAAATTTTGGGAGATAAACGTAGATTAGGAAGATTAATTATGGAAAAATACGAGACGATTCTTATAGCCATTCAAACTTACATAGCTGAAAACAAATCCGGGTGGGTTATTTCAATTCATCAGACATACACCTTCAACCACAAGCAGAGCATGGTTAACTTATATTATTCCGCCGCTCGAAAATGGAAAGCCAACCAAAATCCATATTTCCTACTTAATACTTTTGAATTTATTGAAGAGTTATAGTATAAATAGTAAGTGTAAGCAAAGTTGCCCACTATTTGTTTCTATAGCCCCTAAGGAATATTGGAACCAAGCAAGAAAAATCAACAAACGAATATCACGAAGAGCTTTGAAGTTTCCTTAGGAGGCAATGATCACTTTTTTTCTATTTAGCGGCATTGCTTAAAAACTAAGAAACTTCTTTTAATGAAGCTTGAAAAAAGCTATTATCAGACAGGCTTAGGTTCCTCTCCCAGTTCCAATTCTATTTAATCGCAGATTTTAGCTGAAAGCAATAGACCTGAAAGTAATTTGGTTTAACTTGCGGTAGAACGCTCTTTCCATAAGATGTTAGGCTAAAAACTAGCGGGAAATTCGAACTCTTATGGGAAAATCCTATTGGGGTAACCATTCTTATTAGTATAGGATTGTTCTAAACTTGCATCTGCAGGAATATCTTGTAAAATTCGGTCAAACGAATCTACAAACTAAGCCTCTGGTCCTGCTTTGACTAGTGGGCAAATTATGTGGAATCCTTAGTAAGAATGCCACTCTAAATTCAATTTTTAATGGATATGAATTTGTTAAAACTTGTGGCGGGTTGGACAGCACTTGCCTCCGTTTCAAGCGTAATTTGTTTTCCAGTTTTAACTGACGAGATTTATCGCGGTTTTGAATCCTGCTTCATCACCCATGTCCACTATGGCGCAGCACATCTAGAAAATGTTCTGATTTTCATCCCCGTTGTCATCCTGGATGCAAATTCCCCGACCATTGGAATCCACTCTGAAAAGTTACGAAGCCAATGGCTGTCACGGAGACAATCATGCGATGTGAAATACATTTGGGCCACAAGTACGAAACACAAACTTTCCTGTATGTTAGAAAAGTTCCACTGGGTGACAAATTGTAAGGTAGACAAAGATTCAAAAAAATTCGAGGGGGTGTGCTATAAGCATGCTTACTACATATTCGTCCTACAGGAAGAACTGGGAAGTAAGGGGGATGAAGTATCAGAAGAGGTTAACAACCCTTTACCGATCTACGAACTTGTGTTTAAAGACGATTTCGTTGACATCCTTGTCAACTTAAAGTATCCTTGCGAAAATATTCTGAAACGGACGCTGGTTTTATCTGAGTTTCGTGAAAAATACTCAAGGCAGGCCCTATCGGCACTGTACTCAAACTTTGTTAGGCAAGGGGCTTGTAATCTGGCTATAACAACGGAAACGGACGTTGAACAGCCTTTACATTTGCGTGGAAATATTAAGTTGCGAGAACACTGGATGTACTTCCCTGTGCTCAAGGAACTCTGGAGTCTTTTTCAAACCTCAGAAGCAACCGTAGGCAAGAACACGAGTTTTTTATTACGTCCGAAATCCCTTGCCAATCTATCGATCTATACACAAATCAGCAAGGGTGATTATGACTATTTCGGGTTCACTTATGAGTTTCTCGTCGACGAATTAGTTTACAACTTCATTTCATGTGACGGCTTTCACGATCGGGTGAAGTTTGAAGCCTATGTGTCTCCTTTCGGTGCAGTGGTTTGGCTACTTTTAGTCGCTTCAGTTCTTGCCTCGTCCTTAGTAGTTCGGTGCATGGCTAAATCCGATATTTATTTTCTTGGATTTCGACTACTAGCTAGGCAGGGTGTAAGTATTCCTTCAAGGCAAAAAAAGTCAATATGGTTTACCATTTTTTTCACTACTCAAATTCTGGCATATAACACGGTAACAAACATTTATGAGATGTACGTGACTACTGACGTCGCTGCCCCGCTTCCGCGATCAAGATTGAAGTTCATAGAAGAGGCAATAGTAGGAAAGGACTACAATATGCTAGTTTTCTTAGATCCATTTGTTCTGAGACTTCTCGAGAAAAATCTACCCGTGGACATGATTAAGGGTGTTTACTTTGGGATTTTTAGGATACTACAGGATTACGAAAACATAAAAAATGCTTTCAAAAATTTAGCAAACACAGACAAGAACAAAAAGTACACACAAATTCGAAGGCGTGTAGACTACATTGTTCCAAAACGGGGCGAGGGCGCAAATGAGCACTACGACGACGTAGAAAGGAACTACGAGCACACAGTTAGAAGACTGCTTCTATGCTCGAAAACGATTCTCGTGGATACGAATTCTAAACTGGCTGAGGTGTACGTTGACATTTACGAAAGGAAACTGAACTCTGATTTATACTTTGGAGTTGACACAACCCTCCGAGCTCGCAAAATATTTGGAACTTCTGGGACAAGGTGGGATAGGAACGACTTGATTCATTCCCTCCTGCATTACTTTGTCCAATCTGGGCTTTTACAATTTTACCACAAAAAGTCAAGAATGCTCAACGATATGGAATTTGAAAAAACAAAGCTCTCGAATTTAGGGTTGGAAGCAAAACCCTTAGAGCTGAATGGAAACATCGTTACAGCTTTTTTAATTTACATTTTACTATATCAGTTAAGTATCCTTGTGTTCGTCAGTGAATTTTTGAACGGCCACTGGTTACTCAGGAAGTATTATTCAGTTGTGCTTTTAAAAACGTTCAGAAACAATCTTTTTTTGCGAAAAACCTGAAACCGAAATTTCGGGTTAGTTATTCACTACTATTTTTGCTTATTTCTGGATTATATAAACCCATTATCTCTTTATTAATAGCGCGAGCGCTATTCATGCGAATGCAATGTCTGTCCGTCCGGCCGGCCGTCCGTCCGCACCTCTAGATCTCAGCAACGGTTAGTCGGATTGACTTGATTTTTGTATGAGAGTTCCTTAGGGTCCCTAGTTGTTCACTATTAAATATCTAAGCGATCGGTGAAGTTTTGAAAATTTTCGATTT
>JABASM010001630.1:0-13686 GCA_019776545.1 Brachystomella parvula | reverse complement strand
ATAGGGGATATTCGTTTCGGGGATTTTTACATAGGGGATTTTCGGATAGGGGATTTTTGTTTCGGGGATTTTCACATGGAACCGATTTAATTACCAGTGCCCGGATTCCTCCAGCCATCTTTAAAAGTTTCAGCACTGAAATATAAGTCAAGCAATTAATTGGTACAAAAATGATTTTTTTATGCTCAAACTTCCATCGCTCTTGTTTTTTGTCAAATTTTTGTCCCCCAAAAAATACAGTTTAAGAAGCATACTGCTAGCCCGAAATATTTCCATAATGCAAAATGTATTAAGAATTTTTGGGTAAACGAATGGAAGTTTGAGCATCGCATTCAACCAAAGGAGTCGCCCTTAATATCTGTTTGTCCGGATACCTTTGAATACAATATTCAGAGCTAGGCTTAAAGCACGCTGGGTGTTAATATTCGTGAAAGCCCCAGTTAAACGCTAAACTTCCGGCAATCCAATAGGATTATGAGGGTGTTTCTTGAGCTTGTACAACCGTGGGGCACTCGCTTACGCTTTGGGAATGGCTGTGGTCCGAGAAATTACTGAAATGAACCTGGAAATCATTAGGCAGATCTCCGACCTTAATTGGGTGGCCATGAAAACAGCTAAACTTTTCTTTCTTTGATCATTATCCCTTTCTTCTTCAAAAGCTCTATCACTCAGTACCATAGACTCCTCCGATTTCCGCAATTAGCGTTTTGCTCTTTACTATATAGTTAGTTTTGCAATTACCACGAGCAATCCTGAGTACACGCATCACCCTCATTATGGTAGGATTGATGGGAATGAGGTCCGACTCCATTTTTTCCAGAATAATTCCAACCACAGAAAGAATGACTATAAACGTATCCAACTGATTCCACTTGCTTCTAAAGTATCGCTTAGCACCAAGGGCAGATACTTTGAGAACAGCTTCCAATATGAAAACTTCCGTGAAGAAGTAATTAAACATTTTTAAAATGTAGGTCAGTTCCTGTATGGATTAAATGAATTAATTTTCGGACTGAAAATATAGACGCCGTATTTTTAACTTACGTCAGGCATCATGTAAAACTCCATGGCCATTGTAATTACATTGAGACCGATTATCCCAGCTATAGCTAAATCAAAATATTTTGAAGTAACGAGACCATGGATTTTCATACGCCAGGGTGAGTAGTTGGCCCAATATGGCGGTGCCCTCATTTCTAAATTAAACTTAAATTAAAAACAAAAAGTTTTAATATGAAGTAAGAGTTAATTTACTTCGTCGACGTTTCTCTATTTTTTTGAGTCGTTTTGCTGCTCTCATAGCTCTTTCTTCTTTTTCCTGGGCCTCTCTACAGCGGTGAAAGTTCTCCACGACCACTCCAACGAACATGTTGAGAACGAAGAAGGCAACGAGGAGTAGAAATGATATGAAATACGTCAGTCGCCACTCATTGTAATTTTCAATGGGCTAAAAAATTTAATTTAGTTTTTAAAATTCCATCAAGATGAAAAACCATGGTGGGAAAGCTAAAATTCAGACCTGCATATCAACTCCAACGGCATCTAATCCTGAGTACATGATACCAACCCACCCATCTTTTGATGACAAAACAAAGAGAGACATAAGGGCTTGTCCCAGATCATCAAAATTGTACTTCTTGTTGACCCATGTATTGTTATGGTAAATACAATCAGCCTTTGTCTAGAAGAGTAAGTAAGTAAGTAAGTAGAATTTATTTGCGTTTCAAGACGTAACATTTTTTCAAATGATATTATACGGAGAAACGTGCTAGATATTATGATTATTCGCGAAGGGCTGATTGTTTTTGATGACAAAACAAAGAGAGACATAAGGGCTTGTCCCAGATCATCAAAATTGTACTTCTTGTTGACCCATGTATTGTTATGGTAAATACAATCAGCCTTTGTCGTGATATTATACAGGTTGGGCCCAGTACAGTAGTAAAATGTTCCTGCGGAATTACAGACCGTCACCACCCACACTCCAAAATGTGGAATTGATTTAAAAAAATTACCTTTGAAGAGCTGGACGCCCAGGATTCCAAAAATCAAGAAAAAAGTACAGCAGATAACCACGATGTTCCCGATGGGTCGTAATGATGAGAGGAGCGTTTGAACCACTAGCTTCAGTCCAGGAGCTCGATTGATTACCCTCAGCGGACGAAGCGAGCGAAGGAGTCGGAATACTCTTAAGATTCCAAATATTTTTGGGCTATGAAATCCAATTTAAAATTTATTTTAGTTAGTGAAATATCTCGATAAAAATACACCGCTAAAGAAAATACAAGCAGAGGTTTTGAAAATTTTTTCAAATATCTTGGTGTTGTAATTTAATACGTGTGGAGGTCAAAATGTTAATTCCTACCTGTTCATAAAAACTGAGATGACTTGATCAACAACAGAAATAAGAACGAGTATCCCGTCCATTATGTTCCATCCAGATTCAAAATACTGCGCAAACCCACCCTGAGCCACAACCTTGAGTGACATTTCTATTAGGAACAAAACAGTGAAGAGATCATTGGAGACGGAGAGAAAGTATCTTTCTCCAGAATCTGATGGGATGCTGGGGCGCTCCTAGTGAAAAATTGTAAGGTTAAAACTCCGTTTTATCCTTTCAAATAAAACAAGAACTTTTTTTTTCTAACCATTGCGAGCGTGATGCAGTTAAGAGCAATTAGGAGTAGGATGAATCTGTCAAATGCTGGATGCTCTACAATCTCATTACAGCGCCTTCGAATTCTAAAAAAAAAAAAAGATGGGATTGCTTGGAAACATAGAGCCTGCTCCAACTTTCCACTTTTTTGAAATTAATTTTATGAGTATTTCGTGAATTTTTTTTTCAAGAATTTCACTTTAATTAAGTTAACTTCACCCGTAGTACATCCTGAAGTCGTCCTGCTAGCGGTTCAGGAATATCCAGCTTACCTATTTTCTGAAGAAAAGAGAAAGCAGGAGTACTCTGCCCTTTCTCTCATCCAATGGAGGGCAAAGTGACACTTTTCTTTCACAGAAGGTAATTTCATACTTCCAATTGTTGCAATCGATTGAGGAGTAGCACCTCCACTGATACTCCCACAGCGGGACTCACACCAGCTGAGAGTATCAATCATGAAATAATGAGAACGTGCTCGGAAATGTCAACGTGAAATATTACCTGGAGTGGAAATTATTGTTGTTATTATGATTATATTCATTCATTTTGAGATTTGGGCTCAAACTGCTCCGTCTCTCCTTTCTCCTTTGTTCTTTCTCCTCACGCCAGCTTCGAGCTCTTTTGAGGCAGGGGCTTCTCCTAGGACTTGGCATTGGACTAAGGCTCATTGGGCTAAGGCTCATTGGACTGATACTGGGAGAAGTCATATAAGGACTGAGGCTGTTTCTTGATCGTGAGGGAGAAGAATCAGGCATAGGGTGAAAGAGCTGAACGTCAATCTCAATTGCAGTCGGATGAAGAAAGGAATTTATGGAAGAGCGAGACCCGTAATTCTCATTCTCATTTTCAGGTGGATGAGGGGAGCCCTGATTAATAGAACAAGTAAATTAAATCTGCACAGCGTTAAGGCTTCCCATTCTGGATTTGGTTCTTCTCTTCGCCAAGGATTTATAGAATGGATCATTATCATTCAGCGTTCAAGCGTGGGTCTCCAAACCTTAAAATAAGTTCATTTCTTACTCTGAACCGAGTACTTACAAAATGGTATATGATCCTTCTTTTAAAAGCTTTTTCAGGGCATCGTAGAAGAGTAAGTAAGTAAGTAAGTAGAATTTATTTGCGTTTCAAGACGTAACATTTTTTCAAATGATATTATACGGAGAAACGTGCTAGATATTATGATTATTCGCGAAGGGCTGATTGTCCTTGAGGTGATAGGTAGGAGCAGAGGAGCTAGGGCTAGTAGTTAGGTTTTTCGAATTAGATTTAGAAGTCAACACCTAATTTTTGCCTGATTAAAGTTGTCTCAACTTTCTCCCAATAAAGTAAATGAGTTTTATAAATTTATGCTCTAGTGAGGATATAAGTTTTCGGCGACAAAATTTATCAAGGAGGAAATACGCAGAAATAAGAGACCCTTGTACGCTGAAATGGGAATAGTACTTAAAAATTCGTGAAAAATACGCGAAATCGTCTACCTAAAGCTGACGGAAACTGCGACATAGCGTGGCGAAAAGAAATAATAGCCTGTATTTTACCCTCTCTGAAATTTATTTTTGTCAGTCTTACCGTGGGGGTGGCCGCTGTGTGAGTGATAATAATGGGAGCTGGCATAAGAGCTGCCGAGGAAGGTCCAGGAAGTATTTCAACTTCAATGGCCCGACCCTCTTCAATGGCTAATTTCAGTTGATTTTGTCTTAATTTCTCTGCTCTTTCCTCAGCTTCTTTTTCCTTTTGTTCTCGTTCAATTCTCTCAGCAGAGAATCCTTCTACGAGAATCGCAACGAGGAGGTTGAAGAGGACATAATTTCCAAATGTCATAAGAGCCACAAAGTAAAGAGCAGCCCATGGGCTTGTTTTTTCCATTCCATTGAAAAGCACCACATTCCAGTCTTCTTGGGTCAGAATCTTGAAAAATAATTTAATGAATGTTTGAGCAAGGCAGCTTGTATTTCAAGAATTAGAAGCTTGTAGGAATATATTCAAATATTTGGTCTGTATGATTCAGATTTATAGGAGTTGGAACTCGATGGAAATGCTTAAGTGGTTTGCGAAGCCAGGTACTAAGGATTTCATTTGTAATTGGAGAAGCGTGAGGTTAATAAATGAATTCCGGCGGAATCCAGAGTTTTGTGTGTGTGTTTGGAGAAAGTGGAGAAAGGCTCCACTGAAGCATGAAACATGAAGTGCAAGGAAGAGAGCTGCTCTGCCGACTCTGCGGGTGAGAGAGGGAAAGTTAGGGAAGATGGAGTGTCACCACAACAAAAAAAAATCCGCTTGTTATACAATGTCGATGACATCAAAGGTAATTCAAACTCTGTAGCTTGATTATCCTTACCTGGAATACGGTGACAAGAGCCCAGAGTAAGGAATCAAAATTCTTCCTGTCACAAACCATCTCCTGACAGCCCTTACAGGCTGGAACACAGAATTTGCATCCAAAGAGGTTCATTCCAAGAATACTGAAAGTGGATTATATCAATGAAATTAACTTCTCTTTTTTCCCATCATCTCCTAATTTAAAGATTTTCTAAATATAATTGTCCCCTCACCTGAAAATGAAGATAAAGAGGACGAGTAGAGCACAAAAGACGGCTACATTGTCCATTGTCTTGAGCATGACGACGAGTTGTCGTCGGAGGTTTGGTAGGAATCTAACAAGCTTGAGTATTCTCAGGAGTCTAAAAGTTCGAAGTACTGAAAGTGCTCCGCCGCCATGTGTATGCCCCTCAAAGAAGCCTTGGCAGATCTCAACCCCAGAGAGAACTACTATAACACCGTCGAAAACGTCGAAACCATTGCTAATGTACCCTATGCATCCATAGGCCGTAATCTTCAGGGACATCTCAACAAAAAACACAAAGCTAAAAATAATGTTGCTAAGTTCCACGATTGTCGTCAGACCCTCAGGCTACAAGGAAATGAAAAAAAAAAAATCATTACGCATACATTTTTCTTCCGCGTAAAATCAAACTGAATCGCTACAATAAATATCCTCACTTGATTATGATACTCAACACCCATTGAGAATGTATTGATCAGAATAGCACCAAGTATTGCCTGTTGAAACATTTTGGACTCGACAATTCTCCGAATGAAAGCGCGAATAGGTCCAGCCTCTGCAACGTTCGCTCGGTCATCTGCCCCCCAAATCTCATTAAGCGAAGACTTTCGTGAATTATGTGGGGGAGATCTCTTGGGTGTCCCAGTGGCCGAAGTCACAGTTAGGAGAGGGGCACTCCAAGAAATTGGTTGTGACTTTTTAAGACAGCTACTGAACTCCCTCCAGTCCGGAAGACCTTTGACAATGTTTGTTCCAAGGGCAACCTGAAATTCAGTGTCACAACTCATTTCCACTAGACAACGAGATGAGAAAGCGGTAGCCTCGGGGCCGAAAACACGCATTCAAGGATTTCCGACGCTTAAGTTTCGGATCTCAAAAATTAAGCCTGAATTGCTGTAGCGAAGAAAGTTGAAATCAAGCGTGAAACCCTCCTTACGCGTAATGGGCCAGTATGATCCAATAAAAAAAATATACGCTCTGCTTTCCTGGGAGGAAAAATAAATGAATTACCTGTGGAAGAGCACCTAGAGCTCCAGAGAGTGCGAGTAATTGAGGACACGTAAGTCCATTCCCTTTTGGTCCCCTAGGGCCCTCGCGTTCCAGCCTCAGTTCTGTATTTCTATTATTTCCAGCATTACTGCCACGTACGGTTCTCAAATCAATTTGGTTCTCTTCTTCGTCATTCTTCTTCCAGTATCTCCGGGCTCTTCTCCTTCCTTTCCGTATCCAATGAGCTACGAGCCTAAATAACGAAATAATTCCATTATTCCAGCCTATTCTCACTCCACTAGCTTCGCATTCAATTCAAATCTGAAGGAGAGAAAGGGAGAAGAGTCAGAAGAGTGAAAATACTTTATAGTATAAACTTGGAATTTAACTAGTAGAGCCTATCCTTTCTCCACAGTCTTTAGTCTGAACATAAATCGCTTGGCGTTACAAAAGGAAAGTGAGTCTATCATCTATTATTCATAAATTCTTAAAAAGAAAAATCGGTGAAAGCTGAGAATCCTTTTTCCGGAATCTTTAAGGGCTGAGAGAAAGAAGAAGAGGAGAAAGCTGGAAGTGGATTTCATTTTGTTGGATTATTGAAGTAAAATGGGATTGGAGAAAGCAGAAAAATATTACAAAAGCATACTTGAACATTTCAGAATAGCAAGAGGCATGTTCAATGGCGGTGAGAGTTGAGGTTGAAGTGAATCTCGCTCTCTCGATTCTCATTCTTTCCATTTCTCGCTTCTTAGTTTCTGAAAACTGAGTAGCAATGACGACGAGGCACAGGTTGATCATGAAAAACGATCCGATCTAAAGTATTGGAAAAACGAAAGAATAAAGCAATCAAAATCAGTTTCAAAATTCAATTCAGTTCGGAGTCTTTTTTGTACTTACAACAATAAGTAAGACAAAATAAACCCAGTCCCAAAATGAGTGGGCATCCTGGACATAGTACATGATGTCAGTCCACCCTTCTAAACTAATGACTAGGAAAATGGCGACCCACGCCAATCCAATATTATCAAATGAAATGGCTCCCTGGAAAGGATTCTTCTCTCCGGAACGGCAAAGCGTATAGTACTGATTCCAGTTCACGCAGCCCTCGGACGACGGGAGATTTGAACTGAAAGGTTTTGCAGATAGTTTACATTCACTTCCGTAGCGATCCTTGCTTGGAGGAAGATTGGTGCATGGATGCATACCTATAAAATTCAGAATAAAAATTAAGAATCCAAATTTTTTGACCAGACGTTAGGTTTAAACAGTAGAAATCAGTATCCTGGCGTTAGAGAAAGAGAGGAAAGGAAATACAGGGTTTTTATACTTAAGTGGTCGTTCTCAACGAAATTATATTTTAAAGGACTCACTTTTTGCGAAAGGGACTTTAACGGTACGGTGCTCTAAACTTAAATGGGGCGTACACCTTATCGTCACGGGTGCCCAGCTAGACTCAACAAAATTGGCTAATTAAAAAAGCTTCAGCATTCCACCTCGAACATTTTTCACGGGTACTTGAATTTAACATTTTTTTTTAGCCCTAACTTTCAGTCCAAATAATTTTAAATGAAACGAAATAAGCATGTTGGGGTGTCTGCAAACCAGCATCTGGCTGCCCAAATTAGCTTCAGCCACTCCACGCGGCGTATACAGTGTGTCTAAATTTAATTTCCTCAGTGACAGTTTTTCTTTTTTTTTAAATTCACTTAATCAATATTTCAAGAAACTTTTTTAAACAATTCAGCTTCAGTTAATTTACGTTCGACCTTAGTGCATCGATTGCTGAAGTCGTCCGCTAAAATTCAAATCAGAAATGTCGGCTGCAATTTAAAAATGTGAAAAATTTTCACTGAGGAAATTAAATTTAGACACCCTGCAAAAACTTTGGTGAATTGCCTTGGCCGCCCCAGTTGGTCGGGGTGGATTATTGCACCGTGTTTGTGGCTTACTCCTTACTTTTTTGTCTCCAAAACCTTGTATTACTTCTGATTACGCCTTGAACAGGCTCAAGCGGAATTGTACTAAGGAGGATTCTTCCCTTGAAGAATTAGGTAATGCCACTTAAGTTTGGGTACCCATGAGGGCCACTCCGTATCTCTTCACGTAATTAATTACTTCAGGGGAGAATGTGGAAATGTAAATAGAAACTAAGAAAGTCTTGGAAGGGTATACTTCATAAATCTTTTCATAAACCAAGCTAGCTGAGCTTGTCATCCAGCCCACAACTTCATCTCAGGTATAAAAGGAAGAAACCCTGAGAATCCAATTCAAAATTCTTTCATTCTATTTCCCACTTCTTTCTCTTCCAGTATACTCTGACATGTAATTTTGAAGAAATAAATAATGATGTAAATCCTGAATGCTAAATCCTGTCATATTAGATTTTGCTTTTCTTCCTCATCTCAAAACCATAGATGCCAGCTCAGACTGTCAGTTTAGTATTTACTGTATTCAGAAGTTATTGAGCTATTTATGTGAATAAGCAAAGGCTTTAATCTCTATCAAAGGGAAATTCATTTTGTGGAAGAGAAAATCAGACTGTTAATTTTGTGATGTTATTATTTCTAAACCACCGAGCTTTCTCCCTCAAGTTCATTGAGTGTGTTCTGCTCCAAGAAGAACAGGAGGAGTGAACCACGTTATCACTTCCTAATGGGCTTTCCCTTTTCATAACCCAGATCTAGACTAGTACTTCTCAACGTATTCATGCATTATTATTGGTATTATCATTAGGAGCAGATGCATTGTTAAAAATTCCTTTGTTCTTGAGCATGAACCACACTCCTCCAGAATGAATAAAAAAGATTTTGAAAGAATTCTTTGCAAGGTTTCTCTATTCTTTCACCGGTAAATGATTTGGATGCAGATGACAGTTGACGCAGAAGAAAAAAAAAGAAGGAAAGTAATGAGACTCTGTCGCATACATGGATAAAGCAGAAGACTGATATGCTAGAACCAATTTTGAAAGAAGCTTTCTTTTTACTTATGTCAAAAGTATGATATATAATATACTTTTTGGTATTGGGAATTGGCTTCAAAAAAAAAGAAAAAAGAAAAGAAAAGCTCAAGTAGTGAGCAGGAGTACTGGCCTGACATTTTCCTCTATGACTTCTCTGGATTACAGTCCCCGGGCACTATAACCAATCTCAGAGCCAAATTCTCCAAACTGAGGAGTGAGACGGCGTAGTGAGGGAGTCATTTTCATTTGAATGTAATTCGCATTTGAAATTTATTCGTTAGGGAAAGTGAATCATTACTCTTAATTATCAATCATTACTCCTCATCATTGTTTCTATGAGTGAGACGGCGTAGTGAGGGAATCATTTTCATTTGAATGTAATTCGCATTTGAAATTTATTCGTTAGGGAAAGTGAATCATTACTCTTAATTATCAATCATTACTCCTCATCATTGTTGCTAACCTGAAGAAGACTAACCTCCGCAGCGATTTCCGTCCAACGCTTTTGGAATCCCATCCTGCAAATTATTTTGTGGCGAAAGTAAGTGACAGCCGATTTTCATTCTAAAGCGCAGATTACATTAATTTGTAGAAATGAATTCCACTTGCACATGTTCGTAAAAAGCGCATTGCATACTATCACTTCATCCTGTAATAACTGATTATTTGCGTAATTGGAATCAAATGGGAAAACCAGATGCGTGAACCGGTTATGATTTACTTATACCAGTATGTTTTTAGAAATGGATTTTAGTATGCATTTATGAGGGAGAAACCGATTGAATTCACAAAATTCAGCAGCTAAACTCTGAATGTCACTGCAACTGACCACGGGGTTCCTCGACTTTCATCGTCACTTCAGTTCCTTGTCAAGGTTCAAGACTGCAATGACAATCCACCGTCCATCCCATCCACTGCAGTTTTTCGGAGGACAGAACAGGAAAAGTAATATACTCAAAAACAGTCAGTTAAACCTCAAGAAGTAGCTGGTGAGCACTCGGGATTAATCCAGAGGAGGGTAGGATTTTCACCCTTAAAGAATTTGACAGAATTTTCTGAGGACTTCAAACTCACTGTCACGGCAACAGACCAAGCCATCCCTTGGCGTCTGGTGGCAATTATATACAATAATATGGTTTTGGTCCTAATTTTTGTTCTTGCGAAAAAATTCGATTTACAGGTTCTTTCCAGATTCGATTTTGTAAGTCGTCTGCAATCATTTGTCGAAAAACAGAACGTTTTTCTTTTTTTTTTGGAAAAAGTATACATTGGGTTTTACTTATTTAATTGGAACCGACTCAGAATGGTCTGAGACGTGTTTAAGTATACGAAAAAACCAAGTTTCTCAAAAAAATAGGAAATTTCGAAAAAGCAAAGAAATTTTTGAAAAATGATTGAAACCGACATAGTATGGCCTGAAACATGTTTTTATGCCAAAAAATGAAAATCGAACTTTTTTCCAGGAACTTGGAAGAAAGTGATAGCGAGGTAGTTACTAAGACCCTACTTGGTGTGAACCTGCCTTAAAGGAGGGCTGGCAGTGGAAAGTTACAGCTCTCCTAAATGAATCTTTTGAGGTCTGGATTGGTTATAGTGCAGCCCCCCATCAGAAGCAACATATATTTTTTCCAGAGGTTAAACTTTTCCTGATTTTTTTTGGAGCTCTCATGCTTTATTATTGAGACTCATCAAAACCATGATTACTCCAAAGTAAGAAAATATTGATGTTGAAAGAGGTCATAACTTACGATTGCTTTTCATCCATAGGGAGTGGGACGCAGCTGTAAAAAATTAAAGATTTTCTTTTGTAAAAATATTCTACTTCTTCGCCTGCAATATGAAATGGAGTGGATTCTTCTCCACTCTACAGACGGGCTATTGTCTATTATTATCGCTTGTTTACATAATTAAACTTTAAATCTTTCGCGAACTCAGCAATGCAAATCAATTATTCTGCTATGTAAAACAAATCATTGAGGCTTGATTTCATATCCTGGGAATGATATTCGACTGAATTGAGCAATTCAATCTCAGTTTCACTGCAAATGCGAAGGGAAACAGATTGGCTACTTTATTCTGATTAAAAATTCATCGAGATTTCCAGTTCGCTGAGAGAAGACAGCAGGCTTGGTTGACCCGCTTAGTGCTCTTCAGGCTGAGCCTAATTTGGCAACGGAAACACCGGCTGCCCAGGTAACACCAGATTTAAACAAGGGATTTTAACTTAATTAGGCATCGGCATGAGCCAAAAAAAAGTTGAATAAGGATCACGCATGTGTGTCTCGCTGAAACAGCCATTTTTTTAATCCCGGTCCTTGTACGTCACACTCTTGCCATTGCAACCCAGCTTCCCACGTTCTTTGAATGTGACGTAAATCCCCTTGACTTGCCGGAAATTTATTATTGTTTTCAGTTGACTTAAATGGTTTAACTTGTTCCCAACAAAACCATGGGTTTCTCGTAGAGATAGACACTGCTGAAAGTGAGATCAGAAAAAAATGGGCTCACTTAATCGACAATGGTTAGAAAGAAATATTTACATTGTGTCAACCGGGAACCAGTGCTTTTTTTAACCTTGAAGTCAACTCACACCTGCAAGATCCCTTCCTCTTGTCATAACCGTGAAATAGTTCATAAGATCCCATCGTTTCCTCATAGAAGGAAGTAGTGGGCCTGACTAAAGACAAATGGGAACAAAAAAAAATTGAATCAGTCTCTGCATCAGCACTTTCTTCCACGAGGAACCCCACTCCAACGTATTCTGAATGAAATTCTAGTGATGGCACCACAAAAGTAATTTTTATCATTTTAAAGCTTAACTTCTTTTTTTAACGCTTTTTCTTGCAAAGCAGTAATCGTCGTAGTCGTCGTATAATTTTTATGGGTCTTTGATTTGGATCCGCTGATCATCGGTCATCAGTAGGAAGCGCTGGAAAGTCTATTGGTTTACTCTAATAGCTGTGACTCATAGTTTGGACTAATATTATGTTGACTTCATAAAGAATGAAATACGGAGCAAAGAGAGCAGCGATTCCCACGAATTATTTCATGCAAAATGGCCTTGCAAAATTTAGTTTGTGGAAAACGGCTATACTTTTCTTCCCATCAGTTTTTTTGTTAAGCATGACAGCATTTGGAGAGTATTGGCATGGGTCATTCCGACGGGAAATTGTCATTCGGAAAAGTCACCGGGGCAAAACTTAAAAAATCCCGTTTTTCTTAACCTTAAACGGAAAAAGTCGTGTTTGTTAATGAAAATTTCGGAAAACTATTGTCACCGGGTAGCAGCCCAGTAGTAGGGCTTCAACATGGCATTGGTCATTCCGACGGGAGGGGGTCATTTGGAAAGGTCACCGGGTCAAAAGTCAAAAAATCGCATTTTTCTTAACCTTGAACGGGAAAAGTTGTGTTTGTTAATGTAAATTTCGGAAAACTTATTTTACCGGGTAGCAGCCCAGTAGTAGGTCTTCAACATGGCATGGGTCATTCTGACGGGAAGAGGTTATTTGAAAAATTCACGGGGGCACAACTCGAACAATGCGGGTTTTTTAATTTTCAAATGCAAAAAGTCGTGTTTGCTAATGAGAATTCCGGACAAATATTTTCGCAGGATAACTGCCCGTTGCGAAATTCATGTTGCGGTTGGGTGCTGATGGCAGGTGTATGGGGCGCCAGCTTTTATCCTACATTATAGAACTAGGCTACAGGCTGGCTTGACAGACCCCTCAATTTGTGGAAAATAAAATCGAAACCTAAATCCTCTCCTGTTTTTTGCCTGTTAACTTCATCCCTCCACCCGCTACCCACTTACTACTGACTTGCCTTCTGGGCGCCAGTTTCCGCGAATCGAAAATCGAATTTCAAGTTATTTTCAGCAAGAAAAAAGTTTAAAAGTTTCAATTAAAAATTAAAACAGGAAGAAAGAGAAGATTATTGTGTCCTTATTTGCAGATTTCTCGAGCTGTGGACGGTCCGTTCAATCATTTTCTTCCGTAGTATCAATTCTACACATTTAACTCAACGCTTTGGATGCTCAAATAGGTAGGCTCACTTCACATTTTACCGTACCGGTACTAACCGGTCTTCTGGCGGCGTGGCATTAATTAGTGCTATATCATCGGTATCGGACAGTACAACTGTTGAACTAATATTTTTAAAAAATTCCATTTTTTCAGCCAGTTGCGCAAACCTCCACCTCGGTTTTCTTTGGCGGACCGTGGCCTTTACATTCGAAGCAAAACACGTACGTGTCCCTATTTGTTCTGGTCTGGCAAGATCGACTTCTTTACTTTTTCACGACATGTCAATTTCTAGGTTCAGCATGGCGGAATGGAAGCTGTCAAGTCCCAAATTTTTTGAGCAGTTCCAGTTAGCACCAGGAAAGTCCGAGACTCACCCTTCAAGGAATCAAAATCTCGTTTTTATCTGGAATGATGTTTTATACTACTGGAGAGCATCGACTCAAACAATCATCAAAGCTTCATCATCAGAAGTATGGAGGTCAGATGAAGTAAATGC
>JABASM010001629.1:0-13691 GCA_019776545.1 Brachystomella parvula | reverse complement strand
CTAGAAAAAAAGCTGCGTCATGATTTTTTCTGCAAATTCTTTCTCCCGCAGAAAAAGAAGCACCTGCTTCCTGCACCTGCAGCCAGTGGGTGGTCGCCTTAAGAATTAATTTCGGCAGCTTTTCCGGAGAGAGTTTTCCTTACCTTGTTTAAATGTTTGCTTGAGCAAAACCGGCTCAAGCGCAGCATCAAGTTCCTCCCCGATGTTATCCAGTAATACGGGAACGCCTTGCTGAATGGCTTTTTCTACTGTACGAAGATATCCAGGATCCACGAGCTTAATTATTGACAGGTTATTTGTTTTCTCCATATTCCGTATCCATTTGCTCGCCTGCCCTTGTGGATCAATCATCAGCGGCCAGCGCCTTGCATTGCTCACCATGATCCCGTTGTCAATAGAAAAAGTATCAACTGGGAGGCCGAAGAGATGCCAGTCACGGATTTTAACTGGATCACCAAGTGTACCGATGAGAGAGAATACTTCTGAGCATGGGATGTTCAACTCGTGGGCAAGAGCTTGCCAGTCATTCAAGCACACCTGAAGTGAATGTAAAAAAAAACATTCGTTTCTTTTACAATGCCCCATCGCCCTAATTTCCCAGGCCACGCAAATCAGACCGAAAACGAAGAAGAAGGTTTTTTAGTTATTAAAAAGCATTAAAGAAAGTTTGGAAAAAAGTAAATATGAATTTAAAAAAAAAAGTTGAACAAGTTATGACGAAATAAAGTCCCAAACGGGATTAAAAAAGGTAAGAAAATAAAATAAATTAAAATTCGTCCGTTTTTAAAATTTTTCAAAAAATAAAGATTTCTGATAAAAAATTCCCTATTGTGGCTATAATTTTGGCTATTAAGCCTTCGCTATAGTCTTCGCCTAGCCTAGCATTCGTCACCTGGGTCCCCTTCAGCCGTGTAAAACAGCAAAAAAGTTTTTTTTTTCCTGTTGTGGCGTACACAGGACGTTTAGCAGGCTCGCCAAATCCATTGAACCTTTTCAACGGTAAAATATTTTTTTTTTTTTTTTTTGCAACTAAAGAATGTACAAGGAATAGGGACTCTTTGTCCAAGTTTTCAAGTCGTACCGTTTTGAAAATACTGAACTTAAAAATTTTAATTTCCTGGGAGTTCTTGGACTTGCAAGGAAAATTTCTGCCAAATTTCAGAATTTTAAGTTCAGTATTTAAATAGTTGAAACTTAAAAGCTTGGACAAAGGGTTCTTTGTACATTCTGTAGCTCCATGAAGAAAAGAAAGAGGTGAGAAGCGCAATTTTTCTTCTTCTTGCCTTTTTTCGTCAGATTTTGTTGTCCGTCTCGCTAACATTTTTACCTGTCGAAAATCTACGGTGAAGGGGCCGAGGTAGGCAACAACCGCTGCGGAAATTAAAACATCACCAAAAATATTTCCTAGTCTTTCAGAGAGTTTTCTTGCTGAGTCAGTCCAGCGCTGCCGTTCCTCACCCAAACCGTCTACATGACAAAAAGACGGAGCGTTTTGGTTAGAGTTGCCTGACGCCTGAAAAATTAATTCTGAAAAATTACCGATAAGCTTCTCAGCTCTTTCTAGTTTTTGAGAGCAGAGAGTAATGCTATCCTCCAAATCCTTCTTTTTCTTGTTCATAACAGCGTACTCGTCGTTGAGGGCCTGGAGCTTATCCGTAACTTGCTGAAGTTGACCTCTTTTCTCAGCCAGCTTATCCATTTGACTCTGCAAGTCACCCTCAGCTTCTGCCAGCTTGGCTTTCTTCGGTTCCACAATCCGAATGACACGGTCGTAGACCTCCATTGCTCGAACCCATTTGCATAGCCCCTCGCAGGCAGTAGAAACATTCCGAATGTTGGCGGGATCGAAGTCCGGGTTCTTCATAAACTTCTCTCGAATTTTCTTCATGTAGGCGGGTGGAATGTTATCTTTATCGTACTCCTTAAGGGCTTCTAGGAATTTCATGTCCCCTAGCATTTTGAGGGATGCGGCCCAGTAGTCATCGTAGCTCTTCCCAGAGGGATCCATTTTCTTCTCAGGTTTCACACCGCGCATGATGCAGACAGCCTCCAAAACCATTTTAATAGCAAGTGGAGGGTTCTTCATGGATTTCACAATTGTGATATCCGCCGGCTTGAGAGTATCCAGTGCTTGGAGGGCAACTTCAAGGGCAGGGATGGCTTCAGCCAAATCGTTCTCACAGTCGTCCTTGATTGCTTGAGCAGCTGCAGCAGCTTCATTTGCAAGAGCCTCGTCTGCAGCTACGACTTCTTTCGTTGCTTCTACGTCAACTGTGTCCTGAAAATAAAGAAAATTATTGAGTCAAATTATGATGCTTTTAACTTTCTCTTTTTTCGTATTCATTTGCTCGAATAGGGGAAGGGTCCTACAGGCTTGAGTCGGACTTTTTAAGTTTTTTTTTTTTTTTTTTTTGCATTCGTTCGAAAAGACTTGGCGTTCGATTCTGATGTTCAATACTGGGAGTGTATGCTAAATTCGAGTGACTTCGTGTGTCGAATGAGTCGCATACCAGCTCGAGTTTTAAGCCCCAAATTATGATCCAAAGCCCGAAAATTGTGAAGGAAAGGATCGTTCGGGGTTGGATTCGAATGGGAAACAAAGATCCCCGAAACCAAGCTTCGTTTTCTATCATTCGATTTTGGGATTAGAGATTCGATTCGACTAGAGACTAGAGTCATTAAAATGCTCGGATTCTAAAAGTTTAGTTTGAATTATTCGAGATCAAAGGAAACCTCTCCTATACGAGATTCGTAGTTAGGTATGAGACCCAACGCATTTCTCTCATTCAAAGTGAGAGCAAAAACGTTGGGAACCATTGATAAGGGAGTGTAGGCCTAATAGTGAAATTCTCACTATTACGATTTGCATTGAGTTAAATGGGCTTACGAGCACGAAAACTCAAAAGGATGCCACCTGACCCCTTCTCTCCTAATGCTCTTTGCTATGGAAAATTTCCATCTCAAAGACTGGCCTTGGACTAGGAGATTCGTCAAACACTTCGAATTCGAATCATTCGAGCCACACGATTTTCAAGACTGAATTCGTGGAATAGTGCTCTCAATCCGTCGGGTGTGTATCTGCAGTGTCGCTTAGCGTCTCCTGAGGCCATTGAAGCCAAACTCCATGAAAAATTCGAAGACTTTCGTTACTATAATTGCCCGCTCTTTTTGAGGAAAATCTGTCTCACGAATCCAGCGCCCGAAAGAACTTTCTCAGGCACATTAGGATGATTTTGTGTTTACCCGCTCAATTTTTATCATGAGTTTCTCCGTCGCAGCTGAAGTGTGAATGAGTTTAGGCTGAAGAGCGTGGAGCTCATTCTGCATCACAGAAACTTGAGAAGCAGCAAATTGGAGTTTTTCTAAGCCGGTCAAGTAGCGCTCCCGCTGCTGCTCTGTTTCGTTTCTCTTCTCGCCAAGCAGCGATTTGAATGTGAGAATGAGCTCAAGGTACGATGTTGGCGTCACGTAATTTTTCCTTCCCAGCTTTTCGTGGAACCTGGAACCCGAGTACAGAAAAAAAAATTTTTAACTGAAAGTTTAACACATCGAAAACCTTTAGTTGGGATTTATAAGGAGGATTTCCTTGATGACTTACTTGACAAACAAATTTCGAACAGACTCATGAAAATGCTGGCACATGAAGACGCATCTCTCGTGAAGTGTCTTCTCCAAATTCAGTTTTTCTAGAAATTTATGAGCAACTCTCTCCAAGGCGTCGGCTGGCCAGTCGGTGAGCCAGTCAATCGTACAGCAGTTGATGAGGGAGGGAAACATACGGAGTCGTGCGCGGAATGCATCTCCAACGGGTGCAAAACCAAGGACGATGTGGAGATTGGCTCGTACCCTCTCCACAAAGAAATTGTAGAGGGAGAGCGGGTTGGAATCAATTTTCCTTCCAATTTCCTTAGCAGCACTCTGCATCTTCTCCAGGATTTCACCCTTCTCATCTGCTGGAAATAAATTAGGAACGTCGGCTGTGTTGAGTATCATGTTGATATCCTCTGTAAATGTTTCTTCTTTGATTTGGTTGTCAGCGAAGAGAAAGACAGTCGGCTTTCCATCATTCCCAGCGTGCTTTAAAATTCGCTTCAAATCCTCTCTCCATTCATGCATCCCGTAGGTCCTTGTAATCTCAATCTAAAATCCCACGAAAATTTTTTGTTATATATACTGACTACTGCATGGTTTTGATCAACTGTTCTCTCCCTTTCTCTGTCTGTTTAAAGAATTCATGAATTAAATTCCTGAGTTATTTTTGAATTCTATTTTCGAACTTGACTTTTCGACTCGCTTTGGAATCGGGATATTTTATTTTTTTTTCTTTGAAGCACTGGAAGAACTTTTGAATTTCAACATGTAAACCTGAATGATTCTTCCGTTTTTCATTTCTGATGAATCTTTTGACTAAACTCATAGGTTTTGGGTATTTACAAAGTTCAAATTCGAACAGACATATTAATTACTATAGACTTTAGAATTTGTTTTTTCAACTCGGCTTTTTTTTTTTTCAATCGGGATTCAGTTTCCTTTTCTTTTTGAGTCAGAAATCCTGGATTTTTGAAATGAGTGTTTGAATCTGATTGTTACGCCTGAATTGTCATACACAAAACTAATTTTCGAGTTTGAAGTTTTGAATGTTTGAATTCGAAATCTGTATTATTGGTAAACGTTTGAGTTTTCGAGTTTAGACTATTGGATGCCTCATTCCTGTGCTGATTAGAAAAATGAGGCCATCTTCTCACCTGTATGAGATCATAACCGGACATGAATGCAGCCATTTTTGTGAAGCTCTGTCTTCCAGTTCCTCCAATCCCTATAAGCAAGGCATGCCCGTTGTCTTGTTTGAGGACCCGAGCTATTCGAGAGATATGCTCAATAGCAAATTTGAAAAGGACGAGTGACATAGGGGTTTTCGTAAGCATATTGTATTCTCCGAGTGACTTTTCCATTATTTCCATCGCTGCGTCTAAATCTGTAATCTAATAAAAGGATATCTAAGAAGTAAAGTAAACTTTTTCCCCCCTGATTTAAACTACGCGGTTTGAAGAAAAAAATTCGCGGAGTTTAAAATTTGGTAAAGGATCATCCTGCCAAGTTGCACCTAATGTTTTGTTCAGTTCAGGAGATTCTAGGAGAACAAATTTATTCAGTGGAGTTTAGGCATGTTTAACTCCCCCCCCCCCCCCCCCGGAGCAACAAATAATTTCTCCGGCGAACAGTGCTAGTGGAGGGAGCACTTTGGTGGGACAGCGACAAGGTTGGTAGACGGTTGCCAAGTCCACCAACCTTGGGACAGCGATTTAGTTTTGTGCATGGAAGTTGGGATGTGGAGAGGGGATGGAAGCATCCCCTGCTCTCTTAACAGTACCTCACTTTCGTGCACCAAGTACCCACTGTCCCTAGCCAGCATTCTCAGGTATGGCAGGCTGCTGGAAAAATTAAATGCTCCGGAGGCTATGAGTTGAAAAGCCTAAATTCGATTAACGCTCATGTCCCCGCACCTTTTCCCATTTAGAAATAGTTTAGCAAGAAGATAAAGAATGTCCAGGGTATAAGGAGGTTTTTGGGGAAAAATTTGTGAAGGCTGGTAGCGAAGGCCTGGAGCTTTGCAAAAATTACCACAAATTCACAAAGTTTCTTAAAATATCTCCACCAAGCTTCAATTTATCTAAAGCAGTTTTGAAATAGCGGATCTTGGAATTCATCGTCCCGGAACGAGACATGTTACAATTTATTCTTGAAAATCTCTAATCTTTATTTCGAAGGTTTAAAAAAAGCAAGAGAATTCGATGTGCGGAGTGCTAAAATCTGAGACTTGCCACATTAACACTACTGAACGTAAAAGTGCGAAACTTGGCAGAGTCATTCTACGGAACCTTCTGAATTCAATCCTAATTCTTTTGCCAATCCCCAAACCTGAGCCACCAGTACATTTATTTTTTTTTCCGAAAAGCTCCCTATACTCTGAACATACTTTAATACTGCGGCCACAACCGACCTGTTAGTTTCTTGCTCCTGCCTTTCCCCTTCTCACCTCATCATAAACTCTAACTTCAGCCGTGGGATCCATGTAATCTCCAAACATTAAACTGCGAAGGTGAACGTCCTTAACTGGCTCCTTGCTGTTCCCAACTAAATGCCCCAGTAGTTTCTGCATATCAATTTTACAGTGCTCCAGCACCGTTGAGCTTATAATTGAAAAGAATGTGTTCCTAAACACGAAATAGAAAAGCAGATGAACTTGACCTGTTGAAAGAATTTTTAGCTTTAGTCTTCCTCACCTGTCACCATCGTCGATGAGGCGATCGTAGAAAACGCGGTAGGCTTCATGGACCCACAGCCTCATCAGTTTCTGCGGTTCTGTCATCTCCTTTGGCGGAATGAGGAGGAGCCCTTGTATCACCTTGGAAAAATCTCGGAGATTGTAGACGTAGATACCTGATTAATACGAAAAATAAAAGTAAAAATTAAATAAATAAATAAAAAGAAAAAACCAAATCCAAAATGCATGGTAAACCATAAATTTTTACTGAAGCTCACTTTTTGCAGGGGTGGGCAAGAAATTTGTTATACAAGCCTTGAAGACGTCTAAGGTTGCATTCACCATTGGCTGTTACAAGAGAAACAAAGAGACCTAAGAGATTTCTGGGGAAATAAGAAAAACAGAATATTGTCTTCTTACCCTCGCCCATCGCAGGATGTCGCTTTCATATTCCTTTGCAAAATGCCAATCAACGATAGACGTAAATATTTTCTTGAGGGTGGAGTCCTCAAAGGCATGAATTGTCAAAATGCTCATGTGCCGAATAAGGCGGGCTGTCACTTCATTACTTCCACCACCCGGAGCTCCCATTGCACTTACGAACAGCTGGAAATAAAACCTGACAGATGCATGACTGATTTTTTAAGCAAAAAGTTTTCTTACTAGGTCGACGAGGTTTATAGTCGTGGTGTCCTTCTTGTCGTACCAGTTCCCATGGTCGACCCTAGTAAATGAATTTTCAGTTTTCATTTTTAAAAGAGCCCGATGCACGTCAAGAAAAAAAGGTCAAGACTTTTAGGGATTGAAAAGAAATGTTTAAGTTTTAACAGTGATTTGTTTTTTAATGATTTTCTAATTTTATTCTAATAGTTTGCGGATTTCTTGTTTATTTTTATATTTTTATTTATTTTGGATTTGTTTGCTTTCAAATTCAAACCATCTTTTTCATATTTTATAATCTATTTATTTTTTGTTTATTTGTTCGTTTTTTCTGTTTGAGAAAGTGCGCAGAAGCTGTAAAACACACAGAGCTTAAGCTTCCCTGTTTTTTGACTTACCATTGGCGTAAGAGTTCGATCGGTGGCTGAGCACCGTAGATTTCCTTCTGTGGCATACTGAGGTCGTCAACGAATACGATGCACTTCTTCCCAGGCGTCGGTCCAAAATATCCTTTCTTCCTTCTGTCTAATTTTGACATGATGATATCCTGCGTTTGATTGGCCGTGGTTCGCGCCGAGAAATTAATGACATTAGCCAAATATTTATCCTTAGGGAGTGACATCAGGTAGTTAAGCGTGATTGCACTCTTCCCAGTCCCAGTAGGTCCCACAAATAGTACAGGAATTAAATTATTCAGGTACATCTTGAGAAAAAACATTTGACGGGCTGTTTCATCTGTGGGAATTATGAGCTCAGAGACCTAAAAAACGAAAAAACCCTCAATTTTTCATTTTGTTCATTTCTTTGTTTGACTTTTATTCCGGTCTTCTCCTTTGATCTTTTAATTTTTTATTTTTACTTTTCTTGCTTACCTTTGCATTCGGAGGGATTTTTGAGTATTCACGATCAAGGGTGTCTAGCCAAAATAACCACATGTTCGTGCGCTTATCACAGATGTAGTCAAAAACAGTTCCTTTCTCTGGGAAGAGTTGGTTCTTATTTAATTTAAAGCCCTTCGGCTTAGGATGGTCCTTATTTGACCCTCCAATCATCCCACGTAGAAAAACATCGAATTTCTCACGACTTTCTTGCGTCAGAGTTGCACCCAGTCCCCATACTGATGAAAAAATGAAACAAAACTGAAGCCAGACGCTACTCTGTGGCTGCTTGTCATCGACCCCAGATTCGCCTTTCAGAAAGCAGGTGTAAATTCTTGTAAAACCCTGAAAATTGAAAGATAGAAATCTAGTTCTATTGTGACCTAGGCGTCAATTCAAATTCGAGCAGAATATTTTTACCTGGAAGAGATGGAGCTCGGAGGTTTTGATGAAGAATTTGCACTCAAAGCGAATAAAATCGAAGAGCGGTTGAATGAGCCACTCGCAAAGCTCATCCACGAGTTCACGCTGTTCTTCTGAGACTGTCTCTGGTAGGCCTTGAATGTATGAGTCCTTGAGGGCTCTCCAACCAAGGGCGGCAGGCTCCATGTAAATCATACCGCAGCGAGAGACAGTGGCTGGTGAGGCTTGCTCTAAATCCGCTGGTTCGAACATCATGTTCATTTGTGGTGTCATCTAAAAAAAATTGTTTAAAAATTTTCTCATATTTGTTTACCGGAAAAGGCGGACTCGCTCGTGAACCATAGACATGAAAACAGCAAAAAGTACAGGGAGTCAAACTGATACAAGCCAGTCCTTTCCAAACAATTTTTTAACGTAGGGAATTCTTACGTACAAAAACTCTGCTAGTAATAGGTTCAGCTTCACGAGTTACAAAGAATAAAAAACGTTAAAATCAGAAAAATAAAAATTTAAAATCTAAAACAATTTTTAAAGTCTTTGCCCGAAAGGATATCATTATAGCAAAGGATTCGAAATCTTCCATTCTGAATTGAATGAAAAGTTAAAGGACAGGGCATTAATACTATTTTGAAAAAGACGCATGCTAAAATCGGCTTAAAATTCATTCGATTTCGCTCATATTTTGCATGGTTATTTGGATTATTGTCTTTCAGTAAAATCTAATTCTAAACTTTGACCTTCAGAAAAGTCACCTAGAGGTTAGCATCGGCTTTAGAGCTTGTAAGGTGCTCCTGGAAAGCTTGTTCAAATTCAGAAATCAAAGGATTTTCGAATTCACGCAAAATTCGGCGTTAATCGCAAATCATGCTTTTTCGAGCCGGGCAAGAAATAAGCTTTCCAGGGGCACTTCAAAAGCCCGAGAGCTGATCTTGACCTCTAGTCTTCTTTTTGATATCAAAAGTTAAATTTTGCATGTCAACAGAAGTACCTAGCTATAAATAAGTAAGGCCCGAAAAAAAAACCATTGCGCTTCGCCTCTCTCCATTAAATTGAATGGTGAGAGGCGAAGAGCAATGGCTGTTTAAAATGCGGTTTTAGTAACATGCGGACGTTTTCACAATTTTGGAGAGTAACTACATAGAAAAGACGGATTCGTGGAATTAAGTCGTGATCCTTAAGGATTTCCTCCTATTTTACCTGTATAATTTCTCCAGACATGAGGCATAGCTTTTTGTTATCATCCAGCACGGTGTTCATATTTTCAATCCAGACTGCATCCACTGGCCCATCGAACACAACCCACTTCCGATCATCCGTGGTACTGGATGCCATTTCTCGAAATGAGTTTGCAACAACACCATCTGACCACTCATGTGAAACTGGATCGAACTGACCATACAACTGACCTAAACATCAAAATTCAATTTCCTGGCATAGAGCCAAGGGAATTTCCCCCACAGAAATCCTCACTCACCCATTGTGATAGCCTTAGGATTAATGATTTTGTACACAACTTTCCTCTCATTCATTCCAGGGATTTTGTTGACGCGAATATTGGTGAGTGCAGTAGCGAGGGCCTGATAGGCACACGTCTTCCCGCCCATTGCTTCCCCCACGATCATGAGCCCATGACGAACGAGGATCATCTCGTAGACTTGGAGCGTTTTTTCAACGAAACTTGGCGTGGGCTGAAGGTTTCTCTTCGCACAAACATTCTTCAGCTCTTCTGTGAGTGTGTCCAAATCGGCTTTCAGCAACGGGATTTGTGGGAAGAGATCAGAAATAATTCCCTGGAAGAGTGGAATATCCTGGGCAAGGAATTTTGGTAAATTGACGTCATTGATGGCCTGGTAGAAATTTTCTTTATGAAAACGGATAGAGCGGGAAAAAAAAATTATTTTTTAATTTCACCTTGAGCACAAGCATTGATTCGTTTTCATTCGGATACTTAAGCTTTAGATTCCCTGCTGCCGTCAGCACAGTTTTCACTGCTCTCATCCCGTAGTCGTAGTGAAACTGAGAACTGAGTTGTTCTGAACAGAGCTTGTACGTGTAAACGATTTTCCCTGAGAGGCTGAAAAAATAGAGAAATTCACTTTTCAGCCAAGCCTATAATACGCTTACGCGTGGTAAACTTTATCCACACGCCCAAATCCACGTCTGTGCTCAGGTTTTTGTGGTGTCCGACGAAAATCTCCAAACGGAATATCTCCAATCCAAATATCTCCAAACCGAATATCTGCCAAACACCGAAAATTTTCGGTATCTGGAGATATTTGAATTGATATTCGGTTTGGAGATTGTTGAATTGGAGATTTTTGGCGGGAACGTGGTCGGCCTGGGACGTCCGAGAATAAAAGCTACTTTTTGGACTTACTTTCTCGCGTCCACGAAACCCATGGAGTACAAAGAAATTTCGCCAATGAGTCCGTAGTCAGGAACCATCATGGCCACAGTTCGAAATAACACTTTTAGATTATCAGGAAGCTCACTTCGTCCAGCGTATCCGGGATTCATCGTAATAATAATGAAAGCTGAAAAATGAAAATAAATTGTTGACCAATCACACCAAAGAACAACTTTTAATTTTTTGATAGGTGGCCTACTTGTCGGATTGAGTCTGAGTTCCGTATCTTCAAACCAAAAGTAGCGGACGTGGGCAGCAATGGCATGCTGTATCGTTAAAATTTGTTGAGCAACGACCGAAAGTACTTCCAGCTCAATTCGGTTGAACTCGTCGAAACAGGCCCATGCACCAGATTGCGCAAGTCCCTAAACGAAACATTAATCCTAATTTCTTCATCTGCCTCAGTTGTAAGTCTGCCTTCACGGTTGCTTACCTTGAAAAATTTCCCCATTGCTTTATAATCCAACCCATCTGAGCAGTTGAAGACGACGCACTGCTTTGCAAGGGCCTTTGCCAAGTCTTTGCTTGTCTCAGTTTTCCCAGTTCCAGCTGGGCCCTAGAAAAAAATATATTTTTCAATGGCGTTGATGTCGAACTCATTTAAACCCCTTCAATTTTTCTTTTTGCTTTACCTCCGGTGCCCCGCCAAGGTTCAGTTTGATAGCGCTCATGAGTGTCCTATAAAAAAAACAAGTTCGAACAGTATACAGGCAATCACAGATGCTTCAAAATGGCGGGCGGGAAATGGAACTTACCTGTAGCACCGATCCGTGAGGGGAGTTATGACAAGACGCGGGGAATTCCCAAGGTACTCGTATCCGTATTTGAAATCTGTGGTGATCATTTTCACATGTACTGCTGTCCCTTCCAAATAGTACCTCAGTTGAGAAATCCAGTTAAAGTCGTTCACCGAGCTCACTCTCAAGTCCTTTAAATTTGACACAACGTCTCTTGCTGAAACAGAAAATCAATTCTTAAAAAAATTGTAAAAGCACTCTGCTAACCGCAGAAGACGAAACCTCTAAATCAAATCTTCAGAACTCCCAAACTTGAATCAGGTTAAATTCTCAATTGCTGTTTCCAATATAAAATACTAGCTAATCAGCCTGTGCAAGCACGGGCAAGTTTAAGGCGACTCTGAATTATGGAATTTTTACCGAGTCGTATAATATTTTAATGAAAACTTCTAATGAAACTTCGACTCTCGAAATTTTTGATTCCTGTATGTAAAAGCACATCAAACTTTAAAATAGTAGCAAAAAAATTGATCTTGCATTTGAAAAGAAGAAATGCTAATAAGAAAAAATAAGGAAAAGAAAAAGAATACAAAAAATAAATAAATAAATAAATAGACAGAACTGTGGAAAAGCAGAAAAATTAGCGGACTATGATGGCAAAAACTTTTATCTATTTCACTCTCTCACCATGAACTGCAATGACAATAAGTGCACAAAGGGTTATCCTAGCACCAGATTCCAAAGGCCCACGAACAAGCCCTACGACTTCGTTGATTTGTTTGTTACTCAGAATGAGGTATTGCTAAAAGAAAAAAAACAGGCTTCGAATTTTTTAAATAAATAAAAATTATTATGGTATTTTCTGATTTTACAGGCAGCGTCCCAACTGTGATTGCTTCTGTGACGTCCATAGTCCAGAAGACGCAGTCACCACAGAGGATGACTTGACCTGGCCAGTTGAGGACCCATTCCGCCCTCGGTGAAGTGGCGTAGGCCGTGATTGCTTGGACGATGGTATCCTTCATGGATGTGAGCATCTGCTGCTCCACTTGGATTAACCACTTCTCCACCATGCCACGAGCCTCCAATGGGCGGACCACAGTTGAAAATGGAACTTCTTCCTTCTCCGCTGAAATCATAGCCGTAATAATGAGATCCGTGGTGAACTCGAGGCGGTGAATCCCTTCGAAGCATTTTTTCAAATGCGGCTGAACGCGGAGTGGGTCCTTTGTTTCACTCAGAATTTCCAGGAGCTCATCGTTCGAGAGGAAGAAGAAGCGTGGGAAGAAAAGTCGTTTCTTCTCTAAGTAGTCATTGAGCCCCTTTTGGATTTCTTCGAGGAGAAGGTTGGATCTGTTAAGGTCGCGGAGCATGTTAGGGTAGTCTGTGGCTGTGATTACCAGCGGGTTCTCCGTCGTGCTCTTCATTATATTCTTCCAAATTTTGTCAACGAAGGCAAACTTCTTGGCTTCCTGGGGCATTTGTTTGATAATGTCCGGGGAGGAGAAAATGGGCTGAAAAATGGAGGGAAAAATTCGTAAAAATACATTGTAATTTCTAGCAGTGATGTGAAAATCGTTTTCTTATTGTTGTTACAATAGTAGAGTTCAACAATGTTTACTGTTGCGCTTTCTGTCCACCTTGCTTTTCTACTACTTTAATTTTTAGGCCGAGATTAATGAGCGCTCCTTCCTACTTTCCTATTCTCCTGATTCAATTTCTCATTTTTCACGGGTCAATGACCTTAACTTCAGTCATCCTCCACAGGTATTCGGAAGGAAATGGAGACTTTCTTATGATTTGCAGATACTCGGCATGAAAAATGACAAGCGACTGCTAGGTCAAGGGTCATCAGCAAATATTTGACATGTTAATTGATTTTGTTGTAAGCATATTGGTTTCGTTTTGTCTGTATGGATTAGCGCACGAATAATTCCAAGTATGATCCGTCCACTACGTGTTTGACTGACCTTGAGTGACCTTGAGCGTCCTTGGCCTAGTGAGGTTAATTGACATGTAGTAGCAGGGATAGCGGACTTTGTTATCCACTAAGTGTCCACTAAACCCGCCACTACCTGCCAATTAACCTTAGGCAGGCCGAAATCTCTCAAGGTGACTCAAGGTCAATCAGAGACGAAGTGGGCAGATTCATTAGATCCGAACAATCAGACCCACTACCGTAAGTAAGCAAAAACCGAGAAAAATTGTGCGTAGCGGCTAGCGAGTGGTAACAATGGCCGTCATAGCCCTATGAAAGTGTCCCGTACGATTGCTATTGCTGTCGCATGTCATGGCATACATGGACGGGTCAAGGGTCAACC
>JABASM010001628.1:0-13695 GCA_019776545.1 Brachystomella parvula | reverse complement strand
GATTTTCTCAAGCACATTTCAAGGCTGATACGCATAAGGCAATTTTAGTTTTACACCAAGGCGGGACTTAGAATTAATTTAAGGCAATTTCAGTCCAAGGCGAAAAAAACCCTTTTTCAAGGTAATTTCAGCATATTCTTAAGGTTCATTAATACACACCCCTTTCTGGGTTGAGAAATACCGTGTTTTCTCGCATATAGCGTTCGCGGGTTCCAAGATTTCACCGATTTTTGTTTTGAGAAAATATAAGCTGCGCTCAAGTTCTGCTTCACTATCACAGCTATCATGAAATGCAGCTCCATAGCTTTACAAAACTGCAATAGGAGGATATACTGTGGTTTTTGAGTTTTTTACGCATTATATACGAGGCGCGCGCTTTAAGGATTCAATCGTGTATTTTATAAAGTTTAGCTTGAGTTTTTTTTTTGTTATTTGGATGTGAAAAATCAGGTTCGGTGAAATTCTGTATAATACACCGACGAAGGCGGTGGTTACTCTCTGCGTTTCAAGCTTTTAAAATGCGTTATAAGTGCGATCTTTACAGAACAAAATTTTTGCGTTCGTCGGTCTGGTTACAGTTTTCCTGGTTATTCAAATTGGCTGAATTCCTTCGGAACAGTTAATCTGCTGACCAGCGGGATGGATACCTTGGAAAGCCTTTTAATTTTTGACTGATTGATTTTGTAGTGAAAGAAGAGGAGGAGGAAACCATTTGGATTTATCTATTTATTCCGGCTTCTGTGCTGATGCTGCTTTCAGTTACAGTAGGATCTTATTTTCTCAAAATGTTCGTCCAGAAGCGACAGGTCAAACAGGCCAGGATTCAGTATTTCCAGGTTAGAATTTAGAATTTTTTTTTGGCTAACGACAATAATTTTTTATAAGCAGAATTAATAATTTAAAAAAAGTGACCCAAGGTCGTTTCCTAGATCAGAGAATGTAAACCTTATTTTCCTTTTTCAAATTGGAATTTTTTTTTGTAGGATATGGATGATCGAGATGCGGCTGATTGGTCTATTGTACCACTGAATGAGGAGTCACTACCGGAAGTGAGACTCCTAGGAGAGAAAAATTCAAAGGAGAAATGGGAGATATGCAGTGATAATCTCATAATGGGAGAGGTCATAGGCCAAGGAGCTTTCGGTGTGGTACGAAGAGCTAAAATGGCAAGAAAAAAACTCCAAGTTCAGACCAGCCAGAAATGCTCCCTCACTTTCAATGATCCTAACCTTGATGAGAATGGGATGGAGACTGTAGCTGTGAAAATGCTCAAAGGTATACGACTAAATTACAAAATAAATACATTTTGGTATTTTTGCCTAAAGAAGAAAACAGCTTGTTTTCGAAAGCTTGGAAGTAGAAATTCCTCTACATTCAGCAGAACTCCGTTAAATCTAACCTCACTTTTACTTTCCCCAGTCTCAGCAACATGTGAGGACCGGAATCAACTCATCAAGGAGATTGTGACAATGCAGAACCTAGGTGGACATCCGCAGATTGTGAGCTTATTGGGATTTACAAGGATGAGCAATGGGCGTTCACTCTGCCTCGTCCTTGAATTCTGTCCCGGAGGGGATTTACTTTCCTTTTTACGAAAGGTATACTGTCAATTTCTTTGTTTTCACTGGAAGCTCTTCCTTTATCTTTTTTCAAAAGGTCTGACAGAAACTTTCTCTGAAGGTTTGAAGTGCTCTTAAGTTGTTTCAAACTTGAAATTCTAAAGTTCAGTTACACTAGCCAGTAGCCACTCTCCTTTTTTCTCCTCTTTCGACTCAATTTGCTCTACTCCTTCAAATTCTCTTTTTCCTCTTTTCTTTCACAATTCCTCAAACTGACCTGAAGTCGGTCTCTGATTGGTTCTCTCGGAAAGAGGAGCTTTTGAGAAAAGAGTCGGAAAAGGGTCGACTTCTTCTCTTTTTTTAATTCTCTTTTGCGTTTTCAGTAAACTAATAAAATGAATTTCTTGAACAATTAATTTTTCGAAATTAGTTCGAAATTAAGACTTTTGCAAAAAAAAAATATCGGAAATTTTGGAAAAAATACTTTTCCAAAAATTTATCGAAATCAACTCAAAAGGGCTCAAAACGTGTTTAATATGGAAAAATTAAGCTAGGAATTTAGAATCAAAATTTAGAAAAAAAAATTTTTGGAAAAAAAGTGGACCATGACACGAAACGTCAAAGGGCTAAAGGTCATGGTGGTGGAATCTTAATAAAACAAAAGTAGGGAGAGTTGGAAAAAGAAATCTTACCGCTCCTTATTTCCTGGAAGAGAATTTTTCTCAATTTTGTAAAAGAGGAAGAGAAATGCACAATTTGAAAAAAGGAGAGTGGCTATACCCTACACTTCTTACAAAGGGAAGTTTACTTGTCACCTCAACCTTGAATTCCAAGATCATCATTTAGAATGGTTGGAAAAATTTCTGGACTTCACCATGCGCAATCATGCGCAAGTTTTTCCATAGTATAAATAATTTAGACCGCCTTCGATTTTGAAAAATCTTTATGGGAAGATTCAACATGCCAAAAGTTGTAACTTCAAAAGGGGTGTCATTGAAAAGAATGAAAGTTGTTGGAAAACCAAAAATTTTGAATTCTTTATATTATATAATCCATTTCCATTCTACATGATTTGGGCCGCCGTACATACAAAATTCCATAAGGATTTTCCGCAAAAAAAAACCGGAGATTTCACAAGTTCTGCAAACATTCAATGTTCTGTCAAGTGAAGTTCAGAAAGTTCCTCTTCATTTGGGTATCATACAAGGCCAAGGTTTTGCTAGGCTGTTCAGATCGCCGGCTTCGTGCCAATAAATATATTGTGATCCCATGCCGGTCGGGTTCTGTTTACCAGTACTACAATGCGCCCAATTATTTTAGCCGACGGACTCAGCAGTCTCTTATCCCCTTAATGCTTAATTTGTCGCATCCTTTTTTACAAAGTACCAATCTCAGATAGGCGCGGGTCCGAAATTTTTTGAATTTTTGGGATAGCACTCAGCATGAAAGCAAGGTGTGTACATAATGATCACCTTTCCTGTTTGGCTCGAAAGTTACCGTAGGTGGGAGGTGTAATCTACGGCTATATTCAGGGTGGTTATAATTACTTGCCCCCAGCTTTCACCAAACTCATTGTAACTCCCATAAGAAAACTTTCTCCTGGGGCAAGTAATTATAACCACCCTGTAGTGGATGGGTGTATAGGTCGGTTTTTCCGAAGCAATACTATATCCACTGTATAGCCGTAGACTACCCCTCCGGCCTACAGTAACTTTCCCAAAAGCAAATTCAGCAAAAGCCAATGAGACACCGGGCACCGGTTTATTAAGCGCATCACATAGGGTCAGGATCAGAAAGCGAAGTTCGGCTCAAATTTTTTCGCACCGGAAATCCGAAAAAGTCCAGAATCAGCACTGAATTTTTTTTTTCACATTTTGGTCGTCGGATCGCTTTTCTCTTACGTGAGGGCTTATGTAAACTCACCTTTCGTCAAAGCTGTATCTTTGAAGGATGCAGCCCAAAAGTACTTCTCGGCTAATATTTTTGTGCGCACTGTAGCTGTTTACAGCCTTAATCCCAGTTGTCTAGCAGTTTTGGTACAAGTTGAAATGAGAGGACGCATCTCTACATGTTCCCTTGCCAGGGACTTTTGAAAAAACTTTTCCACAACCTCTATTGTTCGTATTCCCTTTTGTTGATACAGGCGACTATCATTTTACCTGAAATGAAAGAAAAACAGAAAAGGTAGGAAGAGAAGGTGCTTGGAGCCTGATTGAGGTTGAGTAATTTTGAGAAAATCGTGTATTGACTTTAGATTTCTTCTAGGTCAGGGGTAAGTACTGGCCAACCCTGGGCTTGTCAGACACGAAAAGGAGTGGAAGTGATAGCCGTGAGAAGCAGAGGCTCTTGGGTAACTCCCGGAGTATGGAGAGTGACTGTTTAAGCCGGGATACTTCAAGTTCAAGCTGCCGGAGGAGTACGGGTCGTAGTTCACCTATTGCATACGCTGACATGGGCGGCTCATCTGAGAGATCTTTCGCATCCGAAAAAATCCCTTCATCTCCTACCGACACTGTTATTAATCACCAATGTAAGTCGACACGTGTCCACGAATTCTAGTCAAATGCCTCGTGGGCTGAGTAGGGAGATCAAAGTCAAAGATAATGATGAGGACCAACTTCATTTCCGGTCGGATAAGGATCTGGAAGTGGAAAAGTCAATTCAATAAACTCCTATATGACAAAATACTATGGATACGGCTTCATCAAAATTGAATTAGGTTCCGCATGAGTGGATTTGACATTTTTCTGATTAAAGAAAGTTACATTTTCCACAGAGAAAAAACTATTTTCCAGAAAATATTTTAGATTGGAAGAAAGTTTGCTTTAAAAAAAAAAAAAATTTAATGACGGAAGATGAATCAAAGAAATGTTTTCAAGAAATTTTTCTATTTTCCTTTTAAGTTTCTCTCTAATTGGATATTTCTAGACTTATAGATTTTGATCTCAATCAAATATTTTTTGATTTAAAAATTTTCCAGACGGGAAGCCACTTTTCCCAGACAGAGATTCCCTATCTTCAGAAGATGACTGCAGACCAATAGATGAGAAAGATATCCTTTCCTACGCAAGGCAAATTGCAATGGGAATGGAATACCTGGAAAGGAATCGTATAGTTCACCGTGATCTCGCCGGACGCAATGTCCTGCTCCTTGGGGACTACAGACAAATCAAAATCTCAGACTTTGGGCTCAGCCGAGACGTCTACGCATTTAATGTCTACCATCAGAAGTCAGATGGAAAGCTCCCAATCAAGTGGATGGCAATCGAGTCCATATTTTCTCATCTCTTCACCTCAAAATCCGACGTGTAAAGAAATGGAATATACAGGTTTTCTGGATTAAAAATTCTATGAGAGAAATTCATTTTTCAGGTGGTCATTTGGTATCTTGCTTTGGGAGTTGGTGACGCTGGGGGGTACGCCATACCCAGGACTAGGAAATACTGAGCTATTCCAGCTATTGAAAACTGGCTACCGTATGGAGCGCCCGGATAACTGCTCAGAAGAACTGTAAGGGTTATAGTTTACTCGCTTTAATTTTCCAGGCTCTGATTCTGTTTTGTGAGTATAATTTTGAGAAGGGAACGTCTATATTAGACATATCTTGAATTCCGTCGTGAGTGGAAGTAATATGGTGAAAGTTGTATTGAAGAACGAGAAAAGCTTAGCTTTCTCGTGTATTTTACACTTAAGAGGGAAGAGTGAGGGGTCATGAGCGATTTTTAGCCGGGTTTAGGTTTATTTAACTCAGCGCACCATCCAGAGGAACACAATTTTTCCAGAGGCAGATTTCGCCAAAGGAGAGAGCGCTTAAGTGGAACATTTGCTGTTTGGTGAATTGGAGTGGAACGTGTATAAGGGAGTGAAGAAGTGTCTTTTTATCTCTCAGCAGATGATGATGGTTCTCAAGCAACTCTTTCCACTGAAAGAAGAAAGACGCTTCTCTTCTCTCCCCGTTTCCCTTCCATTTTCCATGCACCAAATAGCAATTGCCCCACCTATGCGCTTCCCACCACAGGCCCCATTAGCCTCTAGAAATTTTATTTGTTGCTCCAAATGGTGTGCTGAACTAAATAAACCTAAACCCGGCTAAAAAATCGCTCATGGCCCCACGCCCTTCCCTCTTTAGAAACTTTTTCATCAAAAATCCAATTACATTACACATGGTGTGAAGAGGAGAAAGTCACGCGTGAGAAGAAAGATGCTCTTGTTGTTCTAATTCAAGGAAACAAAAGATCAAACATCAAAGAGACTAAAATCCTTTCCGAAAAATTGAAGAAAAGGTCTAGGCAGTTTTTGTTAGGCACTAGTACGTTACAAAACTTCGTAGGCGAGAATCAGTTCATTAAACGGAACAGATGGAAAAGGGATTTCTTTTTGCTTTCCTTTAACTCAACAGAGCATCTCGTTAGCATTTCTACCCTTTTGTTAACTTTCATTTTTGTTTTGGTAGATACGCTTTGATGAAAAAATGTTGGCGAACGTCACCAGTCTCCCGACCAAATTTTGCTGAGCTTCGAAAGTACTTGGAAACAATGCTAGAAGCAGCAGAGCCAAGCCTCTACCTCTCACTCATGGCGGATATACCGGTAGATTACTACCAGCTCAACTCAAGGTGAGCAGAAGCTTCAGAATTCATAAAAAATTTCAGAAATTGTTCACCGGTACAAATTACGCATTCGTACACCCGGCTTGCACGGTTTATTATTCATTTCTTTATCGGGCCGCTCAAGGGAAATCATCGCACAAAAAAAAAAACACCTGGAAACTTCCCACCCATGGGCAAATACGTAAATAGAAATGTAAATAACGAGCTAAGTGGCAAAATGTCTGTAAATTTTACCCAATTATAGCTCCAATTTACATTTTAGGTAATTTGCACATGGTGCCTGGGAACTTTCCAGGTCTTCTTTCTCTTGCGACAACTTCCTTTGTACGAACCAATATTCCCGCCAAATTCCTGAGCCATAGGTCATTGCACAGCACTTCATTAGCTGGATTGGAGTTGTTTCGTTATCTGCAAAACTTCCTTGCCTAGTAGATATTTCAACTCCCGCCGTTGATCGACTAGGGTCGCCTGGTGACAAAGTGCCAAAACTTCTGCCAAAATTCTCTGTTTTTGGGAAGAGGATTTGGCACAGAAAAGCCCGGGAAGAAGAGAGCATAACCTCCTTTTTCTTCGAAACCACTTTTTCCCTTACTTCAGCAGAAAGTCGAAATATCTACCAGGCTAGGAAGTTTTGCAGATAACGAAACAACTCCATTATGAGAAAGTTAATTTAATACAGAAAATCCTATAATTTTCAAAAAGATTTTTTTGAAATTAGGTGGCGGGAGGCTCAAACCTTAAAAATAGTAGAAAATTCCTTCCCTCTGACCAGTCTTTTTTGAACAGGTCGGATTTGCTCCATTTGAAGCTAGATGATGATAGCCCACTCCGAGAAACGTCGAGCGGGACTTACAATTCCTCCCTGCACAAACAGTCGGTGAACAACAACAATTCGACTACGGCCAACAATAACCACAACAGAGTAAGGAATTCCCGTCTCAAGCTCAAGCCCCTCCATCAGCCCAGTAGTCAGAGCAGCTCAGCCGTGACCACCGATTCTTTCAACCTAGTCCCGCCACTAGCCTCCAGTGAAGCTCCAGTCCTAGCGTATGAAGCTGATGCAGAAGGTGCTCCTGAATCTCGTGCCAACAGGCCTGAAACCTTGCTGACACCTGCTAACCGATCTCATTTACCTCGTTCCTGTATTTCTCTCAGTCCTGCCTCCATTGAAGAGCTTGAAGAAGAGATCACTAAATCCTCCCCACTTCTGAGGCGGGAAATTCAAAATCATCACCAATCCTCTCCAGGACTTGGGCCTAGGCCCTCCTCCAACATCCCTCTTCAGGATCTCAAGAGCAGCGTGAGCTGAGGACGGTGTTGGGGAGATGGGGAGTTCGTGATATAATTATGAGCTTTATGTACTTGAGCTATTTGCATCAGATACTTTGATGCCTGTGATCGTCTCGTCAAACTTATTGTGATTTTTAGTCACTTAAGGCATAGAGGTTATACATGTAACTCACCGTTATTATACTCGAATTTTAATGCTCAGAAATTCATCTCAATGTTTATCAAATGTATTCATTTTAAATTTTATTTTTTAAAAATCCATAAATTAAAAAATGTGAAGCAAGAAAAATAATCTTTTGAATTTGGCTGGTTTTCAGTCGGTAGGCGGCGCCTGCGTCATGAGAAGAGGGAATGCATTCTAACGGTCTTTAGCTTCTTCCGCTTGGTGACGCCCTTGTGATTGTGCTTATGGCTTTCCAGGATTCGACAAAGGGCTAGGTAATTCTTTGCGCATTCTGATGTGCGCATGAGAAAAACAGTTTCGACCCTCTCGAGGACAACGCAGGAACTGTTTGTGGATGACGGCTCACCTTCTGCCCACTGGAATTCGTTGGACTTCAAATCCTCTCCCGTACTGAACCATCTAAAGACTCCTGAGTTTGAACTGACTGAGCTTGCTCCACTCCAGAATTTGATTGTTGTCGGCCAATCTGGAATTCAGATCCAGAGTTATCAGAAAAGATTTTTCCTCACATTTTTCTCCAAAGTTTTTTTTTCAAACTTTTTGTAACATTTTTCTTTTTTGAAATTTTTACCTCCCCTCATTTTTTTCATTTCCACTTTGGAATTTTTTTGTTCTAAACATTTCTCCCCCTATCCTAGCATGCTTTCGTTAATGGGGGATTTCCCTGACCTTGCTCGACTGTCACCGTCTCGATTTACCTCGCTCAACGGTAATGTACCCAATACAAAAAAAAGTTTTTTTCCCCAAAATTTTAATTCAGCAAAAAAATATTCTTACCAGCTCTGCCAAGTTTACTATTAACTTCTTGTAGTTTTGGAAGGGAATCAATCAAGTACCCTCCTTTTCGCCGGCACATTTGGTAGGCCTTAAAAAAATTCATCTGGAAAAACCGCACATTGTAATTAGGAGACGCAAGTTTGGAAATTTTTTCCGTGATGATTACTGACCGGGATTGCCGACACCGTGTACTGTGTAGTAGAAATTCTTACAAAAAACGTTGACTCAGCGTCTTGGATATGTTCTGGAGAATAAAAATGTGGAAGCTAAAGCATGATGAAGCTGAGATTTTGACATGAGCTTACCAGGATCCAGGTATTTTAAGTATGGTTGGATTTTTGTATCCGTAGTCCTGTATTTGACTTGATATTGTGAGGGAGGGTCTTCTCCAGAAGTTTTAAAAGCTAGGAAACTAATTAGAATAATCAAAAAGGAATAGAATGTTTCCATGCTAAAAAGTGAGAGAAACACCGGAGCTTTAAAGGGAACAAGAACACACGTAAATAATTAACGGTCTTTCATTTTCCTAATTTTAATTTTACAATGAGTGAAAGAGAAGGTAAATTCTAGAACAAAAGAATTTTTGACATCATTTCTTTCTCCTGCGCTCACGGTAGGCTTGGCCTTTAGGATAACTTTCAGGTACTTTATTAACGAAGTTTGGAATGTTTAGCATAAATAAATATTGAAGTCATCTTTCGGGATTTCTTTCGTTCCATTCTAATTAAGATTCCATGAGAAGAGGTGATGCTTGACGAGCATGTCACGGAGACCACTCTTGACCTCCAACTTCTCTTCTCTGAGTGGCCGAAGCTCCCAGTCGAGACTCAGTGTGAAGGAAAACTGAGACAGGACTCGAAATTCACATTTAAGTCCAACCCATGCTGGACTGTTGAGAAAACTCCAAGGGTGGTACCTGCAGGGTAGAAATAAGCATTTTCAGTCAATGGGGAACCCATTCTCAATAAATCTATAAACTGATTTGACAATACAAAACTAATCGCGTAAACGCTAAGCTACCAAAGAAGCCCAGTTTCCTTATCTCTTCTAAAACTTTTAAACTTAATTCGAGTTTTCATGTTTCCGGATCAAAATTTTCAACTTCAGAATTTTCAAATCATATTTAAATTTTGGTTTCCGAAAATCAACACCGGTAGAGGCACGTTTCGTTTAAGAAGAAATAGTATACACCGAAGAAATTTTTGCCCTTTTTTGAAATCTACACAATCAATATTTCGAAAAAAATATTTAAATAGTTTCACTTCAAGTAATTTAGCTTTAACCTTAAATGCGCTAAAATGCTGAAGTCGTTCCGCTAAAACTAAATCAGAAATATGGGATTTTAGAATTTTAAACGCTTTAATTGGACACGCTGTACAAAATACATATCGCCTTTGTCAGTGCAAAAATGGAGATTAAAAGGAAATTAGAATATTCTTGGTTACCATTTGGAAACGACATCCGCTGAGGAGCAGAGAATTTCAATCCAGAGGTGAAGAACCTGCTCATTGAGGCCAAGGCAAATCAGGGATCTAAGCTTGACGTCCATCTGAACTTTCTCATGTGATCGGTTCACCAGTTCTACACAGCGGTACAAGATCTAATACAAAAAATTCCTTTCTTCAGCTGAACCACTGGAATGATTTAATTGACAGGTGATGGATTGATATTCACACCTCTTCAGGACTAAGCACCTTTCCGTCTTCATCAAGTTTGTAAGTATTGCAGAGTACGAGGCGAGAGTGAACGGATCGATAGTCACGCTCAACTTCCTTGGCAGCGACTTCTTCAATAAAGAGCCACGGATGGATTGGTCCCATACCTGGGTTTCTCATCCCATGTTCAAAAATACGCTTGATGACTGGGCAGAGGGTTCCACGGACGAGGTCGGCTATCTCTTCAGTCACAGAGTCATCTCCAGAAGGGCTGTATTCCTTGGATCGCTCATCCAAAATACTCACAAATTTTGCAGGGAACCACCCTCTGGTTCAGAATAAAAAAAAAATCAGAACTTCATCTTAAAACCAGTGTGTATGCTTAGCAGCTCACCTCAGCCCATTCAGCTCTCCCACCCAGCAGTGCTCGTCTTTTGCATTTATAACAATGATGATATCGTTCCTTCGAAATCCTAGTTCGTCATCGTCACGTCGTTCGAAGTCTAGGGAAAATAAAATAAAATTTTTATAGGTTGAGAAGCTCTCTGGATGGGTCATCGTATCATCATTTAAATTACCAACAAGAGCTTTGGCTCTCTTGACCCGTGACGAAGAATCATGGGAAAATCTTTCATGGTCCTTCTCATGGCTCTCCAGTGAAAAGTCCGCTTCTAGGTTTATACTCCCGCAGTTGACATCATTTGACATGAAGTGACGCCCGATCTGGTGGATTGCATCATGGAGGTCAACCATCAGTTCTATCATTGCAAATCGGAATTCCCCCAAAAACGAGGTTAAACGACATGTCAAATTCTATGAATGCATTATCTCACCAGTCTGTCGAACATTTTTGTTCTTGATGTCACCAGGTCCCTTGACTTCACCGAAGATGTTTGAGAGAATGCTTCGATTCGAAGAAGGTTTCTTAGATTTCGTAAAACTTCGACGCTTGATCTTTCTATTCCCATTTTTAGGTGATAGAATGAGTCCGTCTGTGAGAACTTGGGAAGACAAGTCCTTCCTAGCAATCTCAATTACGTTCTTATTGATGGATTCAAAGGTACTGATTTCCAGGGAGTCAAAATTCTTAATTGTGGCAGGGAGGTTGGAGAGGAAGTTAAAAATGTCCGTGGAATTTTCCAGTTCCAAAAGACCTTTTTCTGAAAATGTCAAAGGATAAGGTAAGTCAGAACCCAAAATAAGATCCTCTGATGGATTTCAATGAAACTTGGCATGTGGCTAGCCCAGACCCATGCCTTTAACTTTGGCTGGAGGCGGAAGGGCATTGACCTCAGGTGACATTTATAGGTCAACAAAGGTCAGTCACTTGACCTCATGGATCTAGACAAGCGACGCATCAATCGAGAGGCTTGGTCTCTTAGTTCTAAAAATGAACCAGACTTGTCCCTTTTAACCTAAAAACATGACCACCAGAGGTCAATAATACTGCACAAAACACTTTGTGACCTCTAGCCGCCATGGTTTAGGTGAGAAAGGTCAAGCAGAGTATATTTTTAGAATCAGAAGACCAAGCCCTGCCGATTGTTGCTTGCTCGTGACCTTCAGTGACCCTAAAGGTCACAAAAGGTCAATGCCCCGCTTCCGTTTCGTACCAAACTTGGAGATATGTACCTGGGCCAGCTATCTGCCAATTTTCACTGAAATCCATCGAAGCATCTTATTTTGCCTTCCGACTTCCCTACTCCTTGGAATTAAAAACACGCTGATACTCGGTTGTTAGCTCAATAAGAAAGTGCAAAGAGTAATTTGAATTACCTGCATATTTGAGCATGGCAAGAATGACTCGGAAAATAATGACATCTCCTTCTGAGAAGAAAAGATCCCAAATCCTTAGCAGCACCCGCACGTCTAGTACTGAGCTGAAAAGCGTTAGGATCCATGGGAAGACTATAAGCGTTACATCAATGTCAAAGCCCTTGAGCAGCTTCTGGAGATCTGGTATGTATTTTCCCACGAGCTGTGAAACGACGAGGCAGTCTAGCCGAATCCCAACGTAGTCTGATAGGAAGTAGGATGAAGGTAGAATCTCCTCAATGACTGAGCACATGACTTCATAGGATGCTTCTTCTTCAAGGAAGAGTAGAATGTGGGCGACGATAATCCCAAGACCAAGACAGTGTCCCATGTCGGGATAGAGCCATGCAAGAGCTCTCAGCTGTCTACGCAGTCGAGGAATCCCTGGAGAGCTAAGCGTAGCAAAGGATCCATTTGACGGAAGGATCCGAACTAAGTCCTTCTCAATTTGCTTTGCAAAGGAGAAGTACTCATTGGCAGTAGACTCCTTGACGACTCTCCAGTAGGGAGGTAAGGGGTCATCTGTTTTCTTGCTTAACCGCCTCCAGAGGTGGGGGCGGAGTGAATGAGGAATCCCACTATTTTCCATCATCATGTCCCATAGCTTCTGATTGAGGGTAATCCGGTTTGGTATTGAGTCCCATGTCAATTCCTCCACTTCTTCACGACTATGAGAGAACTCCAGCTGGGCTAGCCACTGTAGCCTAACGAGAAGAGACGACGAGAGTAAGTGAAATTGTAAAACATCTGATTTTCATTAGTGCAGTGGATGTAACCAAACTCAGCTTACCGTATCGAAGGATCTTCACTAAAGGGTAGTACGATGGGGGATCCAGCTTCTTCTTCATCCTCAACCCGAAACCCAAATTCATCGTATTGTACCTCCTGACTTTTTTCTGAGGATCCATTAGTTACTGGCAAGTCTCCGTTACAATGAGGTAGTGGGGATGATGGGGTGGATGCAGTACTATTTGGTCTCATGGACGGGGTAACAGCACTGAAGGGGACACCAGGCTTCGGACTAATTGGCTCAAAAAGTCCGGTTCGTTCGGTCGAACAAACGAGTACCTCACCATCAGGATCGTCTGTCGCTGATTCCACGAGGGCCAATTTCTGCGGGTTCATATCAGAAAAAAAAAGAATTAAAACCTCCTGCCTCGTCTGCAGAAATGGGACAGGGTACTGGAATTGACTGCTGTTAATTTGGAGCAAGCCCAAAAAAACATCTGGTCTGCCTGTGTAATTGCCTTTTGTTTTGCGGTTTCATGATTATGAGTCTCTACAAGTGTAAAAATTGGTCTTTCGCTGTGAAATATCAATACCCTACCCCTCATCATTAAGCGATTTTGTGTGTAAAAACTTACGTGGACAGTATTGACCCCGACATAACCTTCTTTTTCGTGGGAGGTGAAGAGGGATTTGGCGAAATCCATTTTGGAGGTCAGTGGAATATGAAATGCTTGTATAGAAATTAATTTGTTTTCAAATGCTTTCACTTTTCATCCCCGTCAGGAGTAGTGTACTGGACTTCAAGGGTTTTTTTTAAAGAAAAGGAACGAGGAAACATATGGTAAAAATTTAAGTAATTTAGATCTGATGTCACTCGTGACGTTTTCATGATCCGATCCGAGAAATCGATAAAACCTTCAGTCCGACGCCGCTTTCACTTTCACCACTTTCACTGTACACAGAATTTTCTAATGCCTTGCTCTTTCTCTTCGCACGCTCGCTTAAGGCTTAAAATAATTTTTCTCACTCAAAATGTCAAATCTAATGTTAAATGGAATTTTAGTTTCCTTTCCCTTT
>JABASM010001627.1:0-13695 GCA_019776545.1 Brachystomella parvula | reverse complement strand
GAAACGAGAAAAAAATTGTTTTTCGAAAAATGATTGACAACGACTTAGAATGGCCTGAAACGTGTTTTAGGGGAAAATCTGAAGCATTTTTTTCCAGGAACTTAGGAAAGAAAATGTGGGCAAAGAACACCAAAGGCGTGAATCCCCATTCCTACCAACACGATCATTTCAGCTGTCACGTAGCCGTTGAACTGGTAAATCAAGCTTGATTCCGCCGCCACTGCTCGGGATGAGCCCAAATAAAAGACTGGTATGCCAAAAGAAATGCCAGCTGCGCCTACTATTGTTGCTAGTTCAATTAAGTCCGCTCCTGTGACCAAGGCTTTAGCAAATTTTTTGTGCTTTTCCTGCTCAACTACCCCCCACGTTTCTTTGCACTCTTCTACAAGTTGAAGTAAAAAACAGTTAAAAAAAGCAAAAATAATAAAGGCCAGTATTCTTGTAGTTAAATACCCTTTTAAATTTTTCAAAGAATTGATAAATAGCATCTACTATAGTATATTTTAGACAACCTTCCGCAATGCAGCTTCAAAATTTGCTCTCCTCTGACATTCGAAGGTTACTACAGTTCCAGTTGGCATCCCAGATCCACTGACTCACACAAGAGTATAGCCGACCGGTCACCATAAGCTAACATTGGAAAAGTACTGGAGGGGGCGAAAGGGGGAGAACATTTGAAAAACATTCAACTTCGAGCAAAAGGCGCATCAGCCAGCTACGTCCGGGTGTACAGTTCAAGCTGAGAATTCGCAATTCAGAGAATCTGTTTCACTTCCTTCACCAGAACGTCGTCGTTTGTGTTCCGCCCCAAAGCATATGATCATTTAAATTGATTTCAATTGATCACAATGCCCTAAGACTCATTTGAGCAAAAATTGAGCAGCTTTTTTTGAAAGAACACGAGTGTAAGTTTTTTTTTAAAAAGTTTTCATATTTTTTCAACTTTAACATTATTCTTAACATTTATTTTCAAAGTTGAGCTGATTTCACGTGCCTTCTAATGATAAAAATCTGGGGGGAATGGGTGGGGAGGAAGGCGGCGGCGCCGTCCGGTCGCAAAGTATAGACTGTGAGTCAGTGAGATCCCAGCAAGCGATGGCTCAACTAAAAGTCTTGGATCTCTACATATACTGGACATGATCATTTTAGTCTAGACGCTGGCCGCCTCAATTAACCCTCTGCGACTGGTGAATGGTGATGTTGACAGCTGTCAACAAACTTCGTTTTTCGAAAATTTTCTGAAAGAAATTTTTGCCGAGGGCTGAAACTTTCTGAAAAGCGCTTCTAACATTTTCTATGTTGGAAGTGAAGCGGTACGACGTAACTTGATTCCGCTAGAACGCTTGACTGGTGAGCTGCCGTTTCTATCCCATGTTAAACGAATAAAATCCCCAATGTCCGGTAATGTTGACAACTGTCAACAGCTGCCAATCTTCCATTTGTATTCTATACACATAATAGATGTTCGACTTAATTTTCAACGCTTACTCTTTCTTGAAAATTATTAACATCACCGGACACTCAGGATTTTAAAATCACTGGCCCTCCGAGGGTGACATGAAAAAACAAAGAATTTTTGCATTAAGAAAGTTCGAAGAGGCTATAAATCATTTCTCTGAAAAATCTAAAAGAAGGTCGTAGTTCACTGGCAGAACTAACGGTATTCCTTTGGCTTACCTGCGATACTGTAGAGTAAATACAGTGCTCTATTTAAAGAAGTTATAATTTCTGTTTTGAGGTTGACAAACATGAATTCCACGTACAAGGCGGCCGAGTTGCCTATGAGCGCGACGACAAAATAAAGCCGGAAGGCGAACCTGATCGGAATGCCCCGATAGATGATGTTGTAGTTAACGTCCACGAGAAAAATTTGAAACAGAATGCTCGCCAACCAGTTGAGACAAGTTCGGAAACGCTTGTGGCTCGGTACGAAGGACATTGTACTTGGCTCAAACACACATGGCACTGCCCCAAAGTAATCAGCAAAGCTTAAGTACGAAGAAAACATTAGCAGTATTTCAGAAAACCAGTGCTGGTGTTTTGACTTAAGGTTTCTGGCGCGGCCATCGACGCTTATTTTGTTCCCTTGCTTTATTTTTGCAGAAATTTTTCTAAAGTTTTTACTAGCAACCTTCTGCGAAACCAATTTTGGATCCATTTAACGTGAAGTGCTCTTGGCCGTCTGGGTGCTTTCAGGGTACTGAAATAACTTCAATGTCAAGCTAGGCAGGAAAGAAGACAATGGCGCATACGGCTTCCTTCGAAAAGTCTGTCTCAACAAAGTTAATACCGCAGACTTAAGTATTTTTTTCCTAACTGGGAATTAATGTTAAGCTTCCTCCACAAGGTGTACTGACGTTGGAGAAATTAACTTTTAAACAAGTAATAGGGAACAAAAGCACTTTATAAGGGCGTATTTCTTTTCCTTTTAGCTTTTCCGACTTAATACAGAATTCAGAAATGAATGGGTTTTTACTAATAAGTTAACTCTTCGTATACCAAACGTTTTTTTCCGAAAAAAACTAAGGAAGCGTGCTGACCGACCAAGCATTGGAAAATTTCGCAACCGTAACATAATTTAGTTAATTTAATTAATTAAACATGTTTCATTTTATTTCATATATTTAAAGCTAAACGAAATGCAACCCAATTTTTTTTAAAATTACACGAAGTAAACTTTTAACCATGTTTGTTTAAAATAATTGAGGTTAATTTAGTTTTTTAATTTATTAATAGCGCGAGAGTTATTCATGCGAATGCAATATTCGTCAGTGCGTCCAGTTCTCAATATTTTATTTACTGTTAATCTGATTGACTTGATTTTTGGTATTGTAGTTCCTTAGGGTCCCTAGCTGTTCACTATTAAGTTTCGTAACGATCGGTGATGTTTCAAAATTTTCGATTTTTTGCTTATTATGTGTGTATTTGGGTATATAGGGGCATTTAGGCTTATGGTGTGTAGGTGATAATGCATGTGCTCATATGCATCCGGTTTACCGCCATATACACCGGGTACGCTCCTATGTACACCCGGTGCACCCTCGTATACACACGGTATGCTCGGTATATCTATATGTACACCTAGTTTACCAGGCACACTTGCGCTATTCCATACATCCGTGTTGCACGGTTTACTTAAATTAACTTCGTCCATTTAACCTCAAACGGAATTAAAACCTTAACCCTTCTATTAACTCCACACCATCACATCGGTAGTCCTGCGTACAATTCGTTAATTTGCTGACTCGTACAGTTTAAATGTAAAAGCAGAGTTAAACGTTCTCCGCCTCAGACTATAGCTTGCCTGTGCCTTTAAAACAGTCAGATTTTCTTTTCGATTCTTATTTTAATTCAACGATTTAATTCAAGCATTTTTTTAGGACTTGCCGCTTATTACCCCGTTTAGGGTTAAACAGAAAGGCCCTGGATCAAAAAACTTATTGATTTAAAAAACCCGAACGTGCTGTTTTTGCATTAGTGCCTTTACTTTGTCAGAATGTGGGCAGAAACTTCTAAGTAAGTAATGGGGAAGCAAAGTGAAGCACTCTGCTATTTATGAGTCGTTTTCCGCTTCTTTTCAGGCAAATAATTTAACGGCATTTTGCTGGATTCAAAAGGTCCCGGTTTTATGGTTATAATAGACTATTTAACACGTCAGCCAAAAATGATACATGCAAAATCATAGGTTCGATCCTTGGGTGGCGCTGTCAAGCTTCTGGTGTACGATAGTCAGCAAAAGACTTTCTTCCTTCATTCTCTTTCGCATGCTGAGATTGTTTAATAGAGCGGTGTCATACTTATCTACAACCCATTGTATACAGAGCTGCACACGAGCTTTATACAAAAGTCACCATTGAGGTGCCCTCATGATCCTGATGTGCTTTAATGATTTATTACTTTACACTCTAAAAAGGTGAAACCGTAAGGCAAATTACTGTTACGAACTGAAACGATAGTAAATTCCAAACAAACAAACAAACTGAAACGGTTTAAGAAAAACTCGTGTGATAGAGCCGCAAATCCGTTTGCATAAGAACAAAGTACTGCTTCACACAAATCCATCGGTACGCTACGACAAGCTCACGAGTATAGAATAGTTTTCTTATATTTCGTGCTACACAAAGTCAACCAGTTACCCCATACCGTTTTTTCATCCCTTGAATGATAAGAGTACGTAGGATGTACCGTCGACTGTTACCAGCTAGGGTGAGTTTCGCTTTAACTTCCGTGTGATAGATATTTCCAATTTTGCAGTTTAAAACAGGTAGCGAACTTAAGGTCCTTTTCAGAGTCCTTTTCTCGACTTCAGAAATAAAGTTACCTGCATTGGCAAGTAACTAATACATCTGGTGCCTAGTCCCTTTTTTCACCAAGCCTTAGCTGGCTTTACTTATTGTAAAATTTCTGTCGCTGTAGAAAAGCAGAATGGAAATTCATGTTGCAATATCTTACTGGGAACCAGGGGTCGTAAATTGCATTGTAGTCACTTGTAGGCAAAGGTGGTGGTAGGCAGTGCCATAAAAGTATTGATTTATTACATATCTTTTTCATTCATAACTCATAAGCTCTAACTCGCTCAACAAGGCTCTGTGTCACTATGTATAGACAGATTAGTTTCGTCATCCTCTCGAATTTTTGTTATCAGCATAATGAACTAAGAAAAGCCCGTATTCAGAATCAGATTACCCGATACGCTGATTACAGCTTCTGGAAACCTTGGTCAGTGCTCAAAGAAAAGGAAATCTTGGTCAGTGCTCAAAGAAAAGGAAATCTTCTAAAGTAAAGTTATAGAGCATATACCACTCCCCTAAACTGAAATAACAAAAAGAAATTGACCGTCATTTTTTTAACTCTAATAATTCAATTTATTTTATGCTATAGAACGCTACATGAAATACATGTCCTTTCTTAAGAGGGATCCAAGTAAACATGAAAACTTCCTTTGCGGGCCCTGCTTCAGATGCTACTTGGAAATGAGAGCAAAGGCAATGCCATTAACAACTGTGTTTAGTAGTGTAAGCTTAGCTTTTCCTTCCATACCGTAAAACCCTCCAATTGAGCATGCTAAAACTGGCATACTCCTCAGCATATTTTCCAAATGCTTCCTCTCCGTCCTGGTTACAAGGGTGGGGTAAAACTTTTTCCTCATATTATCCCCAAACTTGAACGAAATATCATACACCGCCGACATGATTACCGCACTTGGCATTAAAAGTACCCACATTGTGAAGAAGTAAATGAGAAATAGAACGTATGTAAGAATCGACAGCTCCTCTCGTAGGCGTATAGTGCAGTAAGTAGCGATGAACAAGATTAATAGGGCTGCAAGTTTGATGCCAGGGAGAACGATTCTTCCAAAGATGATGTTGAATGAGATGTTCATCAGTCTCATACACCTGTAGACGTGGATGCAGTTTTTCGCATTGTAGTCCATACCTCCACCCGTCAACCACTTTATGCTAAAAGAAAAACAAAGTTGTCGACCTTCTTTATAAATTATCTTAAATTATAAATTATAAATGATCCTAGGATGCTAGGATTGTATCTATCAGCAAACTACGGAACTAAAAAAAAAGCTAAGCTGTGTATCCTTACCACGATTTTTGAAGCCAAAACGTAAGAATGAATGTAGCCGCGGTTAAGTTGCCCAAGCAAAGCAGTGTGTCGCTTACGAAAGTAATTCCGCAGCATATGCAGCAGCAGAAATACGCAGACTTCCATAGACTTTCCGGAAACGCAGCCGAGTTCACCCAAATATTTTGGATGTAGAGACTGCTAGCGGCCACCACCATAGTGAGCATAGCGCCTATGTAGCATTTTTCTCGAAGCTTGCTGGCGTAGCTGAGTCTCTCGCCTTTTACTTTTTCTTAAAAACAGAGAGAAACAAAAATTTATACATCCCACACTGAGTACATATTTCCTTCTTACCCAAAATAATTTTATCAATCCGAAGAATGTTATTGGAAAGATGAACCAACTCAGCGTGATACTTCAAAACAGCAACCCGAAACGTGACTCCGGCTGTTCCTGAAACAATGAAGAAACAGAGAACCACCCGTTTATCCATACTTGATCCTTGGAGCTGTTGGGTGCAGAGTAGCATGTTTCCGACTATTAGAACCAACGCCGCCAAACCCAAAATTTTGCTCAATATATTTGAGGTTCTGCACAATTGCCCGCTTTGAAATGTAAAGGGGTATAAATGGGTTTTTGAAGTATAGAGTAGGATTAATTTCAAAAACCCCAATTCAGTTTTCGTCAGCATTGTACGAATCCGTCCCTAGCAACAGCCTTTTTCAAGTAAAGACGCTACCCTAGGCAGGTAAGAACTCAGCTAGCCAACTAATTGTTAGCTCAAATCTTACTGCCGCCAACCAACTTTTAATTCTCATTTTCTTTATAGTTTTACATTATTTATTTTTTGTAATTGAATTTGCATTGATTCAAGAACAATAATAGTTTATCTATAATAGCTGTGTCAACAAATGCTTTACCAAAAAGGCAATGGATGCAAAATGTTACAGCGGCAAATCAGCTTTTGAGTACTTTATAACGGGTAAATCATAAAAACGCTACAACGTACAACTCACTATTTAAATGCCTGGTAAGTTTTTTTTGCAAAACCCAAAGACACCATCGTATTCTACGTTAAATTTTGCAGTTTCCGGAATGTCCAAAGTAAATCCACGATCAAATCTGATGCTCGAAATCTGCTTTGGAGGCCTTTATGCAGGAGTACGGTAGTTAGAAGGAAGACCGAGAAGCTCCGACAGATTTCATTGAAAACTTGTTGCAGTAGCTAGTGCTCACTATTAACTCTAAGTTTGGTACTGGATGGAAGCGGGGCATTAACTTTTTGCGACTGTCGGGGGTCACCAAAGGTCACGAACAAGCGATGCATCGATTGACAGGGCATGGTATCCGCATCCTGAAATGCAGCATACTTCACCCTTTTGACCTAAAACATGTGCCAAAGTTGGAATTACTTGTGAGTAAATTTCGCACCAGGTGACATTGGAATCTGCCAAAACTTCTCTGTTCCTTTTCTGACCAAGCTAAATCCTTTGCCAAAGCAGAAATTCTCCTGCTGTCCTTATTAGGCGTTGTGAATTCTATTTTAGCGGCGGAACTCCAATTTTACAAATTAAAAAAAAATTAGGGAGCGTATTCATGCAGTTAAAAATTAAAGTTCCCGATTTGGAGAGGAAGATCTATTTCTGCTCCAGCATCTCTTGCTCGAGGCGCCGAAAGCAGATTTGTATACCGTTCGCTTCAGTCGAGCGGCTACGCTACACAGTTCCTAAACTGAGTTGGCGGTGACCATTGGCGTCCAGGAAAGCGTAGGATAGGATTATGTCCTTGTTAGTGGAAAAATAAATACCAGAAATCTAGACCACGAAATCGTTTTAATCGTTTACATGCATCACCCGTTAATACTTCCTGTTTATTTGAAAAAAATTTAGGCTTATTAATTTGAAGGTTTTCCAAATAAACTTAAAAACACACAGTGAGCTAGGTATTAGTTTGATTACTGTTAAACACAGGAAACCCAACCTTTGCTTAAATAATTAAGCTGCTGGCATTTTAATCGCCCTGGTTCCCTTTGGGATGAGCTGTTAATGGCCTCCACGTCGGACAAAATTTGAAAATGTAATGACTGAAGTAAGTAAACAGAAAGATAGGTACGGTAAATATACAGCGTTTTGGATGGAGATCGTTGAGCTTTGGATTTTTTGGGATCAAGGCCTGGGTAGGTTTCTACTAACAATTCGGTGCCAAATTCCTTTTGTTTCTCTCAGGATATAAAGCATGTCCACTAATTATTGTGCACTTCTTGTTAATGTTAATTACCCCGACAGAAATGAATTCCACGGGAGGGATTTTTTACGTATTGACTACCAATATACTCTAAAATACTCTATACTCAGATTATTCTAAAAAAAAATTTCATGTGGATTGGTCTACCTAGTAGAAAATGGGAGCCCGAAAGGTGAAGGAATTATCAAGAATTTCCAGCTTGAAAGAAGGATGCCGAAGCTGTAGAGTTTATGTCAGCTTTGTCGATTAGAATTTTATGTAGCCGTCACTTTGTACAATTAGGTAGCAGGTTTTGCAGCTGGAAAGATCTTCCAGGACACGGCGCAAACCCTTGTATTCTATGTCACATAGAAATTGGTACATTGTCATTTTCCGTTCTTGTTTCTTCCTTTTTTGCTTCCCCATGTCCCTAGAAATATTCCTCGACATTTTAACGAAACTTTGCTCACTCGCTGCTACTGGTTAAGTTGAGCAAGCTGTTTTGCTGGCTGATCAAAACTGTTTAACGCCGCTTGCCATTGCACCTACTCACACAAGAGTATAGCCGAGCGGTCACCATAAGCTAGCATTGGAAAACTACTGGAGGGGGAGAAAGTTTAAAAAATATTCAAATTCGAGCGGAAGGCGCATCAGCCCGCTACGTCCGGGTATGCAGTTCATGCTGAGAAATCGTGCGTCAGAGAATCTTTTTCACCTCCTTCACCACGTGTTTCAATGAATCGCCGGTTTATGTTCCGCCCCAAACCATATGATCATTTGAATTGAAAAGTTCAATTGATCATTGTGACCTTAATACAGTTTTCATAATTCTGCAACTTAAATCTTTTTCCACCCAGATTTTTAAAGTTGAGCTGATTTGACGTGCCCTGTAATGATAAAATTCGGGGGGAATGAGCGGGGAGGAAGGCATCCGGTCTCAAAGCAAAGACTGTGAGTTAGTGCATTGGGACGTTGGGAAGATTCATGGATCCTCGAAGAATGAGAAAGGAAAGAAAATCGTGGATACCCAGTTTCTCCGTGGAGCAGGATACAAGGGTTCGCATCATATCCTGGCAGATCTCTGCAACTGCAAAATGTCTTACCTAATTGTACAAAGTAAGGGCTGTGCGAAATTCCAATCGAGAAAACTGAAAAAAATTCTAAAGCTTCGGCACTATTTTTTTCAAGCTGGAATTCTTGATATTGAACCTACTTCACCTTTCTGGCCACCATTTTCTACTTTATGAACCAATCCAGATGAAAATTTTTTTAGAATAATCTGGAGTATATTAATATTCAATACTTAAAAAATCCTTCCCGTGGAATGTCTGTCGGGGTAATTCGCTTTAATAAAAAGTGCACAATAATTAGTGGACATGCTTTTACTTCGCTAAAATAGTAATTAAGTAATAAATGAAGTAATAATAAACCGTGCAAGACGGATGTATGGAATAGCGCGAGTGAACTAGGTGTAGCGGGTGTAAACGAGGATATACCGGAAAATATAGTGTGAGACTTTATATGAGGGGTTGAGGATAAGAACGATATACTATCTGCAAACGCCACTCAACAGAAAGAGACGAAAAGAGAATGATGTTTCAATGGGAAAACCAAAAACTCAGTTAAGTGGAGTTTTGTAGAAATATCGTTCTTATCCTCAACCCCTCATATGAGAATTTAAATTCCCGGTGCACAAGTCTTTAACCTGACCATATTTACCTTCGTCTTTCTCCCAAGCACCCCACCGCTTAATTGAACTCACTATACGGGGTCATACAGGGTGCAGTCGGGGGTGTACCGGGGGTGTAAGACACATGTACACATATGCACATACACACCATGCACATATGCCCACATACCCATGCAATCATATGGGCCAAAAGTCAAAAATTATTAAAACTTGATCCAGCGGTTTAAAACATAATAGTTAACAACTAGGGACCCTAAGGAACTCTCATACCAAAAATCAAGCCAACCCGATGAACCGTTGCTTAACAATTAAAATAGCTAGCTAGTTTGTAACCTGCGATGGTATGAAGGACCCAACGCACATCTCAGAATTCGCGCTTGCTGCAAAAAATTCTGTGGAGGATTGCCATTACGTTAAGCTGTAGACATAAGGTTTGGCTTTTTTCGCAAGGTTATCTGCCTTTTCTCAATTAAAAAACCTACCAGTAATCTTTACCGAAGGAAGCGAGCCGGTTCCCAGTGGTTAAGCTTTTGGACTGTGTGAGATCGATGGTGGGTATGGACGAAAAGCGTAAGCCTAGTAGAAAGTCCCTCACGGTCACTCCCACAGTAATAATGTTGTAGAGCGATAAGGCTGGCTCATCTTTAATATGAGTCATGCCGTAAGCTCAAAGAGGAAAATATCCTCACCTGTGTTGCCTCGCCACTATTAACGGGTATAGCGATTGGAGGAATGAGTGACGGCTGGAGTAAGGTATGGAGCAGGTGTATATACTCCAAGGCCTTATCGCCGGCACTCTCATAACACCAAACCCGAACAGACTTACCAAGAGAATTCAACTCAGGCCTCCTCACAGGACAACTCCCTGGAGAAAAGGTAGGGGAAATTAAGGAGGATAAAACCAGTCCGTCGAAAGTAGTGGTAATATACCACCACTACTAAGGTCCGAGTTATGTGGGGGGAGAGTGACCAGCGTGGCATGGGAGCAACTAAGGTGTTATGGAGTTACTGAAATGGACCCAGGCGTAAGTAGTGGTCTAATCGGTGTAGTCATACGACTACCTCCAGAAAAACACACAATCTATACCAAAATTTGGATGAATATTGGATGAATATGATGGCAAGTAGCCAGACTAAAAAGGGTTATTAACTTGAAGTAATGAGCAGTATGGAATTTGATGACCAGTTTGTGTTAGGGTAATGACTGTGCAACTAGACCTTTAGGCTTACGTGGGTTAAAACCCGTTCCTCTTATCAGACCAGCGATGGCACTTCTCACACTAGGAAGCCTGCTTGCGAGTTCTTTTTTCCTAAAGGTAGAATGTAAAACTCACTACCCCTATATTCACGATTTAATCAACGAACACCGGGAATGCTTCAATTTAATTTACATCTACGGCAACATTGCAACATTAGGTTTGTCGATTCAAGTTTTCTCCATTATTACGACAAACAGTTTTATGAGTGTACCTGGTATCCAATCATTCAAGAATCCTCTCCCGTGCATTGCTTATTTCATTATATACCCAGAGAGTCTGAGAGGGCGGTACTATTACAAGGTAAAGGAAACAATAAGCGGAGAAGCGTATGCCAAGGCAAGCTACGGAATAAATCCTCAAATATTTACTCATATATTCACAGCAGATTTCGATACAGTGAAATCCAAGATCGGAATGAAATTCCCAAAACCTTCTTATCTTGGTACTGTATTTCACATCCTCCTAGATCAAGATCGGAGAGGTTTAATCGCTTCGTCGCAAATATTCTGTGGGTTTGATCGCGGGAATTACGAATTCAAAAGCGTCGATATTGGAAGGAATACTTCTTTGAGACAAACCATTGCTGAGAAATTTCAAGAGATCTACAAGGGAGAAAAATATTTCTATTTCGTACTAGACAGAGTTGGTGCGGTGGGAAACGTAAGTTCCGCTCCTTTGGTTTCAAAATACCTAGGCGACCCTTTCACCTTCAAATTTAAGACTGATAGCATGACGCATATAATGACCCTTCTTTCAGCTTACCAACTTAATATATGGGTTTCTCTTGGCCCAACCCAAACACCTGCTGACGTATTAAATTCCCTTTTAAACAATGACTTGATTGGAATGCGCAAGATCGATACACTTGGTAAGGAGGAACTTGGGAATCTTGTTGTTATAACCGGAACGAAGCACATGAACTTTATGACTTGTGACGGCGTAACCCAACCCACGTCTTTTGGTTTGTACATAAATCCGTACGATTCACAGAGCTGGTTCACCTATGCGACCTTATCTTTTCTTTTCATCCCTTTTGTTCTTCTGGCTTCTCAAGCCCGTGGGTTACAAGGAGTTAAGGGAAAATTTAAGTTCACTTGTGATGTATTCTGCTTCAACGTATCAGCTTCCTTGGAGGCCGGGCTGGGGATACCGATGAAAGCTGACCTGAACTTATGCACGAACTTGCTGCTAGGAACATGGTTGATTCTCACAGTTGTCCTTGTTAATGCGTACAAAGGAATTGTAGTTACAGACCTTACGTTGCCTGCGAGTACTTTCCGGAAATGGGCGAGTGTGAGTCAGACAAGGGGATTTGTATACTTTGCCCCAACCGAGGTTGTATCTAACTTAATGCGTCAGAAGCATAGAGTGGACACTCATAGAGATGAAAATGTAGATGTTATTCGCCTTGAAGCACTCCGCGGGCATCAATGTTTACCAAGAAAAATATTATTGTCGATGGGTTGCAGAGTAAACATGAGCTTAAATATTAAAGCCGAGTTAGCAAGCGCAAGCGTTTCATTCTCTGGGCGGTCAACCTACCCTGGTTACTGCGAGGGGGCGGAAACTGTTAAATTAAAATTGTCTGACATGAAAACTTCAAGCGTAAGCGCTGCTCGTACAACATTCTGTTATGATGATTCATTCCTGATCAGGAACCGAAATCCGCAACTGAAATCTAACTTGGTTCCTTTCGTAGATGCCCTTGTCATAGGCGTTCCTCTAGATGAATACCGATTCTCCTCGTCCAAACCCGTGTCGTACGAAGACTATTCGAAAGACGTTCTACACGCTATGAAGGCTTGTTCTCGAAGCGGCTACGTGGAGAAGGAGAGGGTTCTACATGCGCTCATATCACTTGCCGAGAGAGATGAGGACGCCCGCTTCTTCAAGGCTGGAGATGACGAGATATTTAAAGAATGGGAAGGATTTCATTTCTACGGTTGGGAGCGAGGGTCTCAAGCACTTTATACTGCATTGCAGAATCTGGTCGCCGCAGGTTTTTATCAAATATGGGAAAAATGGTATTCAATCAATAACCCTACTCCAGAAGGGATGTTTATACGAAACATGACAGAGCCCATGACACCGGTTTTTAGACCTCAAAACATGAAAACAAATATATCCACAATTTTTTATATTTTCGTTATATGTGTCGGCATAGCACATATTGCTTTTCTGGGAGAACTTATTTGTAGCTGGGCTTGTCTTTGGGTAAGACTGGTTCAAAAACTGTCCGCATAGTAGAGTAACTACAATCGCTTTTCAAGCGTTCAATCGCGTTCGCGATTACCTTAGCTGAGGGGTAGTTCCGAATGCTTTTAATATTTAGGTTGTGCTTCAAGCTTAGGGTACATGAATTCAGTTTTGGGAATGTCCAATGTAACTCCAGGATTAAACCTGATGCTCGAAATCCGCTTTGGACGCCTTATGAGTAATAGGAGTAAGGTAGTTAAAAGGAGGACTCCGAAGCTCCGACAGATTTCAGATAAACTTGTTACGGTAGCTAGTCACTAGTAACTCTAAGTTTGGCACGGGATGGAAGCGGGGCATTGACTTTTTGTGACTTTCAAGGGTCACCAAAGGTCACGAACAAGCAATGCATCAATCGACAGGGCATGGTATCCTGATCCTGAAAATGTACTATACTTCACCCTTGGGACCTAAAGCATGTGCCCACTTTAATCCCGTACCAAAGTTGTAGTTACTAGTGTGTAACTATCCCACCAAGTTACATTGAAATCTGCCGAAGCTTCTCTGTTCCCCTTCTGACTAACCTAATTCTTTGCCAGAGCAGAGATTCTCTTGCTGTGCTTACTAGAGGGGGATGGGGGGGGGGCAGGCGGTTACACTTTTAGTTTTTAAATGCTCCTATAGATACCGTTAATCAACTTTGAAATTTGTTGGCTTTATAAAATCACAAAACCGATAGGCTAGTAAATGCGCATT
>JABASM010001626.1:0-13699 GCA_019776545.1 Brachystomella parvula | reverse complement strand
TTTGGTGACCCCCAGCGGCCATACTGTAGCTCAGGAGGGTCGAGTTTTTAGAAACAGGAAACCAAAAATCTTCGATGAAGTATTGCTTTTCTTCGTATTCGTGAGGTCAAGCGAATGACCTTGTTCCTTTCAGGGTCAAAGCTCAGAGTAAGATTTTGAAAACGAGTTTCAAAATTTTAGCTGAGCTCCAGGGAATATTTTCATTTTTTGATGGAAATCATTCGCTGGTGGTTTGGCGGTGGGGTCTCCTTAAACTTCCACTTACCGCTCCTGCAATAGAAAGTCCGTAGCTCTTTTGGCAGTCTGTAACTTCTTTTGTACTGAACGGACACCTGACTCGGTCGTTGACGACGCTAATAATCATTAGAATTCCTGCAATGAGTACCAGAATCCCACCAGCGATTGCAAAAATAAATTCCTAAAATTAATTCATTTTTCCTGTTATTTTCTTTCAGGGTAAACCCCTGTTTACTCGTGCGGAGGTAGTAGGTTTGGAAATATTTGAATGGCCTTCTTACACATTTCTTAATTTTTTTGGATGATACGTCGATGACTCCGCTGACGAGCGTTGCTGCTACTACAGCAGATCCAACGCAGCAAAAAGTAATAATCCCATGAGCCGCTGCTTCTTTTTCAAGGTTTGAGTGGTACCCAGCTGATATCAACCCTGCAGCCACCCCTCCTATTATCTACAAAAAAAAACTTTTGAATTTAAAAACTTAAATGCTTTGACTTCGAATTTCTCAAATAAAAGAATTCACTCACAATTGTAGCCAGTCTTAAAATTCCTATAGGAAAATTCCAAAGCAGCGTCAAATCGAATCCCATTTTTAATTCTTGCACTTTAAACTTTTCGACTCAAAAGCAACTACTTCAAGGAATCTCAACTGAAAATCAATGTATACTAACTTCCTTACTTACTGTGTGGTTTACGGCTATGTTGATGTTAGTCATCTCGAAGGAAAAAAATAAGAATTACGCAACTATAAGTTAACTGATAACACTTGTGGACTTATTAGCATAAATCACGAAGTTCTTATTTTCTACTAGCCTTACATACCCGTGCGAGGACGGGAGCCCTCAGGTCAAAGGTCACATCATTTACTAGGATAGAGCACACTCAGTCTCCTAAGTATTTTGCGTTTAGAAGGATTCGACTGTTTCGCCAATGAGTAAGCGAAGTAAGTTGCCTAGCTGGTCGGTACACAGCTAATCCTTTTGGAACAAAGCCGCCCGGAAGCAAAACAACTTGCCAAGCTTACTTGCCGCTGGCGAGCCAACCCAATTTTGTTTTTGAACGGGAAAAGGCCTAGAAAGCTGGGCGCTAGCCTGATAGATGGTTTGACCTTCGACCTGACGTCTGCTGCGCTCGCAAGGGCGTTGTTTTCAGCTCTGATTGGCTCTCGCACTTTGTAAATTTTTGCAAAAACTGCGACCTAATAAGTCGTATACAATACCGGCCAAAATTAGATATACCTCTGCCACAAAGAATCGCTAACCAACTGCTTTGAAACAAGTCCAAATGGCTTGTTTTTGCTAAAATGTTGCTTTGCTAAAATGCATAAGAATGTTTTTAATTTCCCGTCCCAACCATAGAAACTGGTGGCCGCTGGGCAGATTCTTAGTTACCGTTTTTTCGTTGCAGGGGTACATTATATTTTTGGCCGGTACTATTTTAAAGTGCAAAGTGTACGAAGCGCGGCTAAGGTCGAGAATAAGACTGATTAAATAATTTAAAGAACAACTGCAAAATCAAACTTGAGTAATGCCTCTTTCATCTTTATCTCTTTGTTATTTTTTTCATTGCAACGAGTTTTTTGCTGATGTTTTCCTGCCCTACCAGCGAGCTGAGAATGAGGAAGGGGTTCATTGTTTCCCTTTCCGCAACAACAATGGTCTCATCACAATCAGAGAGCTTTTCTTTATCTTGTAGTAATTAAACGTGCTCTGATGATATCTACTCCCCAAGGATTTTCAATCAAGAAAATAAATTACAAGTCTACAAAGGTTATCTTTTTTCTTTACTTTGAAAGGCCGAGAACATTTCTAAAAGCAACTTTAAAAGCAAACTTCATAACCAAACTCAGTTTTCAGCAAAGGATTCATTGGTGAAGCTCATTTTCCCAAAATCCAATCGGTTTGACATCTGCAGGTCACCAAATGTCAGCCGCTTGACCTCATGGATCTGGATAAGCCATACGTCAATCGAAAGCGTTTAATTCCCCGATTCTGAAAATCTATTGCACTTGACCCTTTTGAGCTACAACATGGCAACATGGGTCGCCAGAACTTACACTGAACGAATGACCTCTGGCGGCCATGCTGTGAACTAAAAAGGTCAAATAGTGTAGCTTATTTTTTGAATCAAGGGATGGAGAGTTTTCGGTTGACGTATAACTTGCCTAGATGCACAAGGTCAAGGTGCCGATCTTTATTGACCTCCTGAGGTCAAACCAATTCGAATTCAGAAAAATTATCTTCACCAATTGATTCTACACTAAAACTGAATTAGGATCTCAAATTTTTTTTTTAATTGTATAGGGCCGCTTTCATAAAGGTACCTTGGTGAGGTCCTTTAAAAATGATTTTAAGAAAACTTGTTCCTAGTATTCTAAATGCTGAAATCAGATTTAATCAAGGGTTTTTGAATCTTAATTTTAAACTTAGCGGGCTTGATACCGGTTTCACTTCAATCTTATTTTCAGTTTACTTGTTGAGCCTTCGGGAGTGGGCGGGACTTTTTCTGGAGCACTTCGTTTTGACATTTCTGAGTCCGGTGCTTATACAGTAAACAGGAAGCCGCTTATCATCCTTGGCAACCAGGTGGCAGCACGTTTTACTCTTAGGTGTCCGTGATGTAGGGTGAACTTGGCATCCGTGGCCGTGGAACTTAATACAGTTTTCCTCGCAACCAACATTCCTCAGAATGGCCAAAATCCCCGCCAAACATAAAAGCAATAAATTCAAGCTAGAAATTAACTTTGTGAATACGCAGAACTCGGAATTTTTGGTTTCTTACCTCGGCTTACTCCGCATGATGAAAGAAAATTAATTTCTGAAGTTCAGGGTGAATGAATAAAAGCGGCTGAGCTTAAAAATAAGCATGCAAAACAATGGATCGTTTAATCGCCAAGGACTGTTCCGAAATTAAAACATAAAAAAAAAGTTATTCATTTGATTCCTTATTTTCAACCGCCAATTTCAAAACTTTTAAGAATTCCGCTGGATTCTCAATTTGAGGGTAGTGGCCGAGTCCAGGGAGTTGGTGAACTGGGGCAGAGGGCCTTAATTTCTTCCAAGCTTCCAACTGAAGGGCTGCAGTGGCAACAGGGTCATCCATGCCCCATGCAAAGTGAACACGTGTTGTGGAATTTTTTATTGCCCCAAGTAGCCTCTCTGCTTTTTCAACCCTTTCGAACGTGTACTTGATTGTTTTATGGAGGATTTTATGGCCATTTTTGTAGCGAAGCAGTTCCCATTGGTCGTCAATTTCAGTATCATCCAAGACCCTTGTTGGAGAAACTGCGGCGCAGAACTGCCATCTAAGCAAACAAAAACTTGGGAAATTATTTTAGGCAATAAAACGGCGCACGATGCGAAAGCGGGATTACATCTCCACGAGGGCGGAATTTGGGTCGAATGAAAAAACTCTAGTTTTATTTTTTTTATTTTTTATTTTTTTGCTGGAAGAAAAAAAAATGGACGCAAAGGCGGGAAATTAGTTTTGTGTGAAGGAGTTAAGGGGTGAGAAACTTACTTAAACACTGGCTTGAAATTGAAGGCTGAAAAAAGACCACCCAGGGGGCTCCTTAACAGTTTTTGACCGAGGACGAGTGAGGCCTTCTCCATGACCATGTTGCCGTTGAAGATGAGTGCGCCTTCAATCACCACATTCTGAGGTAAGCTCCCCTCGATTTCCCTTGCAAGGATTTCAGCAACTACGGAAGTGCCCATGTCGTGGCCAAGGATGAAGATTTTTTGTCCAGGGAGCAAGTGGCGCTGAACTAGGCTCAGCGCAAGGTCAGCATGCTCGACTAATGTGTAGGAATCATCTGTCGGCTTGTCAGAGAGTCCGAATCCAAGGAAATCAAAGGCAAGAACCGAGTATGGCGCATGCTCCGAATGAAGTAACTGGAGTAGTTTGTACCAGTCGTAAGAACACGTAGGGAATCCATGTAGAAATAATAGAAGCGAAGTTTTTGAATTTCCAGCCTCGTCCTCACTTTCGCCCCTCCGGAAGAAACAATGGATTTTATGGGATTGGAATTCTTCAGCGTGACCCAGGGACTCCCATAACTTGACAGTACCTTCAAGCCCTGAACCACTCATCGAAGCGGTGGTTTTAAAATATTTTAGAATATGAAAATTTCAAATCAAAAATTTCAAATCAAAAATAGAATTATCTACTAATGTAAAGTGATGCCGTACCCAACAAAAAGAAACTATGCAGCAAGGAGTGGAAGTTGTGATTGAAGGGGAATGGGAACTTAAAAGCAAACGAAAACTTTCTAAACCTACTATATTGTATATACATAAGAAGTTGACCTTGATTTTGACAAAAACAACAAAAGGGGCAGGGGCTATTCTTTTAGATTTTCTGAAAGCGGTACTCATGTCGTACACTTCCTATGTTCTGTGAGTTTGAGGACGGCAGAAAATCCAAAAATCGAGTGAAAACCTTGAGAAAAAATTTTAAAACGAAATTCGAGGGGGCACTGCAACAATTTTTTCCAGGGTTTAAAATTAAACTGAAACAAAATTTTAAAAAAGCAGGATAAAATTTCGAGTGCTAAGAATCAGCATATTCCATTATCCCATCTTTTTCTTCATTTTTTCAAAAACCTGGACATAACACGTAAAAAATAAACGGCGTCCGGTCATTATTTCTAGCCTTGCCCTTGAACATTCTCATCTCAAAACAATCCCATGCATTTGCAAACCGCCAGGCAAAAAAAAAATGTTTTCGTGGGTAGAAGACGGAGAGCCTATCTCCTACACTATTTCCTTCTATTTCTATCTTACTACTACTACGGCGTATAGGCATAGCCGCGACACACATTTTCCTGAACAAAATTAGAGTCAGATGTTCCATATCACTCTCCACCTTGAATTTTCTCCTTAAAATTATACAGATATATACATAAATCAAAGTATTCTAACTTCTCCAGTGCCTACGAAGATTTCTTCATCGGTAGGAAGACGAAAACTGAGAATTCAAAGTGACGGTGTCCTCCTTGCATTTGTAACTTCCAATTTTCATCATGTCATTTAAAGGATTCTTCAAAAACATCAAGAAGGAAATCGGTAATGAAATCAACAAGAAAATCTCGGAAGTCATCGGGGGTGGGAGTAGTAGTGGTGGATCCTCTGAACCGCATGCAGCATCAGCTGGTGGAAGTGGGGGAGGTGGTGGTGGTGGGTTCAATCTTGGCATGATTGAAAATGTGATTGGACTGATAGGAGGTGGTGGTAAACAACATGGAGGGTCGTCAGGTGGACAACAAGGTGGCGGTGGTGGCAAGTCTGGGATACAGGACATACTGCGTATGGTCCAGAAAGTAGGGGGAGTCTTACCTGGAGATGCTGGGAAGTACGTCAATCAAATACTCAAGATAGCTGAGATGTTTGGGCATGGACTGGGTGATGACACGCCGAGGACGGAGAAGAACCCTGACGGGAGTTTCGTGGATGACTTTCTGAAGACCCTTATTGGGGGTAGGAAGATTTTCGGAGGTGGTGGTGGAGGGAAGACTGTCAAGGACCAGGTGTCAGGAGGCGGTGGCGGTGGACGTGTGGTACCCACTAGACCATCCTATGACGATACCAATGCTGGGGCTGTCCAAGATTACGAGGCACTTAAGGCGTCGTGCCTTGCAAACGGAAGTCTCTTTGAGGATGACCTCTTTCGACCCGTTGACTCCTCTGTCTTTTACTCACACTCATCCAGAAGGCCGATCTACTGGAAGCGACCCCATGAAATCGCCTCTGACCCCCAGTTCTTTGTCGATGGAGCCTCAAGGTACGTTTTTTCAGCGATTGTGTTTTTCGATTCTTTTTAACTGAGAGATAAAACGGGTTTGTTGAGAGCTTGCTTGACCTAAGAGGCAATTGCGTCTATCTCAGCTAATTACCCACCTGTTTTTTAGTTTCGGGAGTCGATGGCTCATTTTTAAAATCACATTTTCTTTCTGACGTTTTCAGGTTTGATGTCATTCAAGGAGAACTGGGTGATTGCTGGTTACTCGCAGCTGTTGCTAACTTGACGCTTCATGACGCAACTTTTCGGAGCGTTGTCCCATCGGATAATTCATTTGCCGAAGGAGAGTACGCTGGAATTTTCCACTTTCGATTTTGGCAGTATGGAAAATGGGTAAGGTTGGCGTCGCCTTTGCTTTGTATCGATTTCTGATAGGCGATTCGAAAATCCTTAATTTTTCGCTCCTAAATATTTTTTGTGTCAGAATCAAATTGAAAAAAGGCTTCAAATATTATTGACTGTAAATAACATTCACCGTTTTTCACCATTATATTTTTCACTAAACCATTTCGCCATTTCTTTTAAGATTTCGCCAAATCCCGATTTAAAAAAAAAAATTTAATTCAAACCAAAGTTTTGTCATTATTCATTGGACACTCTGAAATTTTGGTTCACTTCTCCTGCTTTGATTGGATTTTTCCTGGAAAAATTTGTGGGCTTGAGTCACATAAGCAAAAAATATTGTTATTAGTGAAAATTATTCACATTGCATTTTTAATTGTTGAGACTCAGAGATTTTTAATTTGTGCTTTCCATTCTTCTCAGGTTGACATTGTGGTTGATGACTACTTACCATGCAACGGAGCTGGAGAACTTCTTTTCATGCACTCCGAAGTAAAACACGAGTTCTGGAGTGCTCTACTAGAGAAAGCATATGCAAAAATGCATGGGTCGTATGAAGCACTTAAGGGAGGCACCACATGTGAAGGTAACTTCTGAATATTCCAAATTCCAACTTCATTCCTTGATTACTTTTTATTTTTATTTTTTTTTAGCCCTGGTGGATTTTACCGGTGGAGTAACGGAAATGTATGACATCCTTAATGGTCCTCAGGATTTGTTCCAGCTTATGATGAAAGCTTGCGAAAGGAACTCCTTCCTTGGGTGCTCCATTGAGCCGGATCCCAATGTCACGGAAGCAGAGACACCAGAAGGACTGATCCGTGGTCATGCCTACTCGATAACCATGATGCAGATGATTGATATTGAGACGCCAAAGATGTCAGGGAAAATTCCACTCCTCCGTATCCGGAACCCGTGGGGTAATGAAGGTAAACAACTCGCAGCATTTACTCCCATTGATTTTTCCGTTAAGTTTTTCTCATTGATTTTCTTTTTTTAATTTGTGTGCAGGTGAATGGCGGGGTGCTTGGAGCGATGCTAGCCAGGAGTGGCAGTTCGTCCAGGATGAACTCAAGGATGATATTATGCTAACTTTCGATGCGGATGGAGAATTTTGGATGTCTAATAAAGGTAAAACTGAATTTTGTTAAAAAATTGAAGGGGACATTTTTAACAGATGACTGGAGCAGATCTGCAACAATCTAGAAACTTATGCAAGATTTTAGTTTTTAAGCTATTGGTGATTTTCAGAACAATTTTTGAACTTTTAAGCAGATTTTCAAATCCTAAAACGGTAGTTGCGCCGAATCGCGCAAGCACTGCGCGTTTCCACAACTTTTTCGTATTTTTTCAAATCCGAAAAAATTTCATTCTCTTCTTTTTTTTTCGTTCCAGATTTCATGAAGTATTTTCAGCGTGTTGAAATCTGTAACTTGAGCCCAGACCCACTGGAAGAAGACTTGGATTCATCTGGAAAGAAAAAATGGGAGATGAGCCTGTACGAAGGCGCTTGGGTTGCTGGAGTATCAGCAGGAGGTTGTCGTAACTACTTGGAAACTTTTGCTTCCAATCCTCAGTACATCATAAGCCTGGTTGATCCTGATGAAGGTGATGATGACGACAAGTGCACACTGATCGTGGGCCTGATGCAGAAGAACCGAAGGGCAGGAAGAAAAGAGGGTATGGAGTGCCTTACCATTGGATTTGCCATTTACCGCCTCACTGGTGATGACAACCCTACCCCCCTCCCCACGAGTTTCTTTAAATTCAGCCCATCCGTGGCAAGGTCTCCCACTTTTATCAATTTGAGAGAAGTGAGCTGCCGGTTTCGCCTTCCTGTTGGCAACTACGTCATTGTACCAAGTACATTTGAGCCCAACGAAGAAGCAGAGTTTATTATTCGCGTATTCTCTGAATCCCCCAATAATATGAGACCCAATGAATAACTCAAGAATCTCAACACGCGCAAACCCCACCTCACTGCGGTGCAGCTTAAACATTAAGTTCAATTTACTGTTGTTTATTAGTCCTATGTTAACCAAAGGTAACAGCAATGCCGTCCTCTGCCTTGCGTCGCAGCAAAACTTTTTTCTCGCGCATCTAACGCCGTTCGCGTGTTTTTGCGCATTCAGCGTATTTTGCGGCTTTAATTACAATGCAGCTTTTGTTAATAATTAATTAAATTTCTAGTTACTGTACCTTGTCTTTGTTGGAAAATGTGTAAGTTTATTCTGTACTTAAAAAATTAATGTAAAGGGATATACGAAAGAGTCGGTGAGTTGTGCGCGCAAAATTAGAAATCTTGGCATTTTTAGCGATGTAAGGCAAGCTTTGTAGCGAATTGAAGTACATTTAATTCTGTATAATTTAAAAAACTCAATTTCGTAAAAAGCTCTCGGCCCAAAAAAGTTTTCCTTCACTTTTTTGTTTTTTAAAGTGTTTATGGGCATTTTCCATAACATAGCATCACAATTGTTAGCCTGTTACCCTTGAACCCGATTTTCGCCTTCAGTCGCATGCTTTAAACTTTAATCCAATTTCTTTTTGCAAAACTATAACTCGTAAAAAACTCTGTGAGAATCCAGTTAATGCTTCCAGCTTTTTTTTTCTTTTGTTCTGGATTATAAATGTATTATATGTGACTCATTATCGCATATGCCCTATAACACATTGCGTGTCACTATTCCTGTCTATAATTCACACAATTCAATTTTCAGCATTAAAAACTCTTAATTTTTCCTTGAATTATTTTGGAAGAGGACTCTTTTAGCATCCTCTTCTTTTCATTATTTTTAGTATTATTTTCTGCTGTTCCTGATTAAAAACAGCGTTTTAGGTAGTTTGGGGCTTGGATTTCTATGAGCTGAGTGATAGGAGTAATGCTGACGGAAGGAAAGAGAGCTCATCAACCCACAAAAATTCATATGAGCAAGCAGAAGCAAACAAAGTTCGAAAGTCCAAAAGTTGAAGATATTATAATGCTGACGGAAGGAAGGAGAGCTCATCAACCCACAAAAATTCATATGAGCAAGCAGAAGCAAACAAAGTTCGAAAGTCCAAAAGTTGAAGATATTAAAGTTCGCAATTTCAGCGTAGTGAAGCTTGAGTACAATCAGTCTTCTAATCAGTTGAAGTGGAAGTGCCGATTTTGTGAGAGCGTTCCTTTATATTCTTCGTTCAATTTAATCGATAGTTTGAATTACGGATTAGATTAGACAAGCTCAACTGCAGGATTGCAGAAAACGTGGAAGGAAATTCACTCTTGAGCTTTCCGCTCTCTCCAGTTCAGTTTTTCCATTTTGTTTTAGCCAATTATTTTTTTTAAAGAATGGAAGAAAGAAAAAGTAAGGAAAATCCATTCGTAGTTGAATTTGGTAGAGGGGCTCTTGACGCTGACATAAATGCAACGACGCCGAATAATGAGGTTTGGAAAAAAAAAACGAAGGACTGGCTAAAAAACCGGATTTAAATTCTTATTTTTTTATTTTTAGAATGTGGTTCCGAGCACTCGGCATGAAGAAAAAGCTAAAGAAAGTGGAAATCAGGCAGAAATTAATTACGTACCAGGTAAGTTGAGCTAAAATTCAAAGTTAGCAGTGTGAAAAACTACGTGGATTTTTTGTTTAAGGCGGAGAGATGAGGGAAGAAGGCAGTACTAAAGGTGTTTACACAAAGTTAGAAGCATCAATCGTTCAGTTTGAACTGGAGGGACTCGAAAAATCCGGGGAGGCGGGAATTTCAAAAATGAGTATGGACTATTTCTACGTTGACTCCATTTATGAGACACTCCTTGTCTTGCTCAACTCTTCCTTCATCCTATTCTCCTCCCTTGGGATTGCTTACTGGCATGAAGCCCAGGGAAGAACGCGGGAGGCATATGCCACACTTCTCATTCTAGCAATCGGCGCAGTACTCGTCCATTTATCCTATGCATTCCACAGGTAGGTCCAAAGTGCAAAATAATGCTTTTCAACCTCGAAAGTCCGCCCTTTAACTTAATTGAATTTTGAATTGAGATTTTTCGAGGAAATAGGCGGCATTTTTGAAATGCTGATGTGTCTGAAACTTTGTTAGCTAATTTTGAGGTTTTTGTATGTAGAGAAATCAAGAAAGCACATATCTGGGATACGAACAAACTGTTCGCAATTCTCACACTCATTCCTGGGACTCTGACAACTGTGCTGTAAGAAGAATGACCGTTAGCTGTTAGAAAGCCTAAGAAATTTTAAAAATTAGATTTCCGATGTAAGCTATTTATTTTATTCCTACAGATCTTTGGCCGACGTCATTTTTGCCGTGAAGGAGAATAAAGAGCCTAGATTTCGGCGTCCTTGGAAAGGCACAGCTCTCGTCTACTTGGTAGAGAGTTTAGCCCTTGCATTTCCACAATGCGTACTCCAGGGAATTTATTTGATGGAAGAAGCAGACTCAATTCCTAAGATTAAAGGTAAGGTGAGATTTTTTTGCTTCTAATTTGTTCGATTTGAGCAAAACTCCGTTTTACCTACCAAAATGCGAAAATCAAAAATAACTCCGCTATTAATTAAGGCGACTTCCCACTGGCGGCAGGTGCAGAAAGCAGATGCTTCTTTTTCTGCTTCTGCTCGTCTGCTTGTTTCAACCGGAAATTTTGTGCCTTGCGTTTAAATACAGCAGAAAAAAGCTGCGTCTTAATTTTTTCGGCAAATAATTTCTCCCGCCGAAAAAGAAATCCCTGCTTTCTGCACCTGCCGCCAGTGGGAAGTCGCCTTTACTCGGAGAAATTCATTTCCTTTTCATAAAATTCTGTTTAGAAAAATTTACAAAAGAATGGTTTTTCCCGCTTTTAGTTTATTTTCCACCTTTGCCCATTTCAGCTTTTTACCAGTTTTGACCATTTCGGTTCGTCCAACATTTTTTGACCAGCTCGCTCTAGCGGTTTTGCCCATTTCTGTTCTTTGAACAGTTTTAGATTCTTTGGTTTTTACTGCTTCCGTTTGTGTTGTGCATTCTTAACCATTTCTGATTTTTTCCTTCGAATCTTGTAAACTACCACCTGTTTAAGGTTGAATTTCTGAAACCTGCTCAAAATCAAAACGGCGCAATTTTAGGTTTTTTTTTAATTTTTTTTTCTTGATTCTTAGGGCTCTTCGTCCTGTTCACACTAGGGTGTCTGACAATGGGGATCGCTTTAGCGCGTATTCGCTACGACTCAACCAGGCGACCTGACCGATTCGGCACAGGGGTGGACAAAATAATTCGGAGCTCAATTGTATGGGGCAACAAAGGTAAGGAGCGGTGTGGGAGGGGTTCGGCGTTTGCTTGCGGCATTTTGACTAATTTTTCTTTTGTTCTAACAGGGTTGTGGGTGACGACATTTACCCTGGTGGTTGTGACAGCGCGATTCTACCATGGGGGTGAAAATAACTACGTCTTAGCATCCCTTCTGGGCGTTTTTGTCATTTACGAAGTCCCTGTGATATTCTCTTCAATCCCAGCATTTCGATTTTGTGTAGACAAAATATCCGGAATGTTCTTCGTGCTTCCTCAGTTTCTTTCCTTGACTGTACTCATTTTGTGGGTGAATGCAGATGAGACTGTCTACCTTACGAATATAGGAGTCTGCGCAATGGGAGCATTTTCTTGGTTTGAGTCACTCACGCTCATTGGATGGCTGCTCGACTGGGTGCAATGACAGGGATATGGATATCCTACCAATTTACCCTCATTTCTTTGGAGATTTGTACACCTCCTCTTGCTGTAGGAAGTCAGGAAGGCACTAAGTCAAATTTTTTCATTACTACTTCTGTAGAAAAATAATTACTCACGTCATCAATTGGAAATTTCGAAATAAAAAAAATTTGCGATCGAATTTCCTTAGTTAGAATTTCTCCAGAAATTTTGCATAATTATTGACAATTTACTCGCTGCGTTTCCGAGATCCAGATTTTTCTCGCAAAATTTTTTAGATTAGAAAGTTGCTGCTCATTTCTCTCTAAAAAATTTTTATTAAAAGTTATGAGAAACGAGGAAAATAAAAATTTAGGTAATAAAATTGTCGCCGAATTGGCGAAAAACTGGCGCAAGTTTTCAAATTTGAAAAATCGTGATTAGTTGCAAACATATTCTTCTCTTTTGTAGGGACACATTTCGCATTGAACTCTGCAACACCAGACGAACTGACAGTTGCAGGACTCCGTGCCTGTTCGTACCATCGTTTGATACCCGCGGCTGCAGCAGAGACGCGGGCAGCTGTCGCTGCTTCCTTTTTCGCTTGACTTTGTGCACGTTCTGCCCTTTGTACCCAGTACGTTGATCCTGAAAAGGAGAGGAAAGTCAAATTTTTTTTTCCAACTTTGGATTTGACCTTTGACCTTACGTTGAGTTTTGCTCGCAGTAGTCTGGAGATTCTTCAATAAAAACCAGATCTCTCTTCGTCGGTCTCTTCATCCCTTCTAGATATGGTTTGAGACGGAGAAGGGATTTTTGGGCAAAACCCTCATTTTTCCCTTTTTTCAATTCCGCAGGGGCGTCTCGCACTACGGCACGCATGCGGAATGCTCCTTCAAATTTTTCGCCGATTTTCTCGCCAATTGTGCGAAATGACGATAGGACTCTCCAACATACTTTCATTGTACAAGACCCGGAAACACCGTGACACTTGCATGTAGTGTTCATTGAAGTTTTGAGTATCTAAAACGCCGGGAGAATTAAAAAAATCAAACTTTGCCACCAAGCTCCTTTTTTCCTCGGACTGTATTATACAATGCTTACTCTTCTCCCGGCTTCATTGTTGTGAAGATTCATCAAGCCTTCTGCCGTTGAGAGATTTTCCATAGGGTCTGCAAATTCTTTGGTAAATTGAGCTCCAAACTTTACGTCCTAAGTTTTAACGAAAACAGAACGCCGGAACGTAATCAAAACATTTAAATCTGGCAGGATTTTTTAGGCTGTCTGTCTTTACCTCTGAACATCCGCCCCATTGCCATTTTCCATTTGTACTTCGGAGCCGTACTTGCTCGTCACAGGAACACCTATCCAATTCTCCGCGGGCACAGGATTTGGTCACTTCATACGCAAGAGCTGCTGCTGAAATTGCATGGACATAGGCTTTCTCACGACTGTCTAAAAAATCACAAAAAAAAGGCACTCAGAAAATAAGAAATTGTGACCATTTTTTCAAAAACTAGTTCACCAGCGCTGTTAGAAAGAGAAGGCAAGTCGTTTATGGGACTGAGCCCCCCTTCCCCATCCCGCATGGTTTTCAATGAAACCTGGTTGAATCATTAGTACTCACCAGTACCTCCAACCTTTGTACAGGGCCTAGGTGGGGCATTGACC
>JABASM010001625.1:0-13701 GCA_019776545.1 Brachystomella parvula | reverse complement strand
AGGCTGCAGAATTCAAAGATAGCGAGTATACGTGGGGCCAGCAAAAAATTGATGCACCAGGAGCATGGCAACTTGAAGGTGTACTCAGAGCAGCGCATCCCGTCGTCGTAGCATCAATTGACTCTGGAGTGAGGTAAACTTAGGAAAATGTGATGTGGTCTTAAGAAAATCTTGGAAGCATTTGGCTGCGTTGAATCGGCTAATTTTTCGATTTTGCCAATTAGGTACACCCATGCAGAGCTAAGTGAAAGTTTCATCGGGGAATATGGGTGGTTCGATCCAGAAGAGCAAACCCCAGAACCCAACGACCAAAATGGCCACGGGACGCATACAATGGGTAAATACTTTGGGGCAAGCCTAGAATTACATTTCTAATGAATTTTCTGTAAAAAAATGCTCACAGGTACTATTGTGGGTAAGAATGTGGGGGTTGCTCCTAATGCCAAATGGATGTCATGCAAAGGTAAAAATGAGTTCTTTGAGACTTTGAGGAACGCTTGCAATTTTTTTTTACAACGTCCTGAATTTTCAGGTTGTCAAACTGACCAGTGCAAACAGTCCGACGTTCTGAGTTGTGGTCAATTCTTAATGTGTCCAACCAAGGCTGACGGAAGCCAGCCGGATTGTTCCAAGGCTCCACAAATCATTAATAACAGGTTTAGTAAATTCGGACGCATTCGGATCTCGTCTCACCTGGTTGAATGCTGATTCGTTATTTACTAATTTTAGCTGGGGCAACAGTAAAGGGGGAGACAATACTTACGAATCCATGATTGCTGCCTGGCGTTCAGCCGGAATCATCCCCGTATTTTCAGTTGGGAACAGTGGGCCATGGTGCAAATCAGCCACGTCCCCTGGAGACTACAAAGATGTCATTTCTGTTGGCTCATCAACATCGACCAACGATATTTCAAGATTCAGTAGCAAAGGACCAGGTGGTGGGCTGTTTGGATCTTATCAAAAACCTGATTTGGCTGCGCCGGGTGAAAATGTCCTGTCTGCCTGGAATACTGGGGATAATGACTACAGTAGGCTATCAGGAACGAGGTGGAATTTGTCCTCTGAAAGTATAGTAATCGATCATTTTAAATATTCAATATTTTTCTAGCATGGCTGCACCACACGTGACTGGGGTAGTGGCTCTGATGTTTGCCGCTAAGGGGACGATGAGTTACGACGACGTGAAGAGCAAATTGCTCGAAGGTTCGACCCAAGATGGACGACGCCCATTTCTAGTCTGTGAGCCACAGCTCTTCAAATTCAAGTACCCCAACAATGAGTTTGGGTATGGGATTTTAAATGCTAAGAATACATTGCTGAAAACAATCAGCTAAATTCATAGGCTTAAAAACCCAAGGGAAAAATCAGAGGAATAAACTCTAACCAGCAAAGCATAAAAGGTCCCAAGGCTAAAAAAGGCCCCAGCAGGAACTTATTAATAGTCTAATTCTAAGGAACTCGTCTACCTTCTTCGCCGATATGATTTTTAGGTATTTTAATCTTGAAGGTGAATAGTTTTTCAGGGCATTTTATCAGTAGCAGTTGAGCGTAGCTTACTAAAACAAAATGTGGACTACTTTTTTAATTTTGTCAGTTTTCCAAACGATTCCGTTAACAAGCTCTGAGGTTGTGATTTCTGACAAATTGCAAAGACGGCTAGATAGATTTGGAGTTGCGGATATTTTTGTTACGATCATCCCTAGTCCACCACTCCATTCAATTACCGACCAAATCAGCATTTTAAAGTCACGTTCAGACAAGGCCGTTGAACTGATTCGTAAATTAAAGCGTCATGCCGAAGTAACCCAGGCTCCAATTTTTGAGTTAATCCATCTTCATGGGATCAAAGACTATAAGTCCTTTTGGGCATCAAATCAGATTTACATTCCGCAGTGTGGGACCTCCTTCATTTCACTTCTTCTTCCCCACGCCGCTGTCAGTGACATCAGTGAAGAATTTATCCTTCCAATCCCACCAACGAAGGTCTCTGATCTGAATCCCACACGAGCGAGTACACCGACATGGGGAGTGGGAGTAGTAGGAGCACCAGACGTGTGGAAACAAAATCTAAGAGGGAGCGGCGTCATTGTTGGCCATATTGACACGGGTGTTCGCTTCACGCATGTTGAACTCAAGGCGAGTTACATAGGGCTCTGGCATGACCCTTCGGGGCAGAGCACAGTGCCAAGTGACGAAGTAGGACACGGGACACACACAATGGGTATTTATGTCTAAAATATGAAAATGTCTTTAATTTCCCTGCAATTAATTTATATACGTTCAGTTCTGCAAATCGTTTTAAGATGTTTCAGATTTTGCTTATTTTAACTTTAAGCACAGTTTGTTTTAAGCAAAAAAAATACTCAGCGCTGAGTTTGCATATCTATATAGCAGATCGCTAAGATAAAAATGGTAGCTGAACAATAAAAATATTTTTGTAGGAACTATTGTTGGACTTAACGGCATCGGAGTTGCACCAGGGGCAAAATGGCTCTCATGCAGAGGATGTCGTACAACTGGGTGCAGTCAGTCAGACTTAATTGAATGTGGAGAATTTGTTCTTTGTCCAGATGGAGTAAAGAACGGATGCCAGAAAATTCCTGATCTCGTTAGCAACAGGTATGCTCTACATTAAGAAATCCCCCCTTTAAAAAAATGCTTGAATAGAATTTGAAATATACTGTTTAGTTGGGGTGGTGAAGGAGTTGACAATTTTTACCAGGCAACGGTTTCGGCTTGGCTGGCTGTAGACATTTTCCCAATTTTTGCAAATGGAAATAGCGGACCAAAGTGTGGAAGCAGTGGAAGTCCTGGGAGATACTCCAACGTTATTTCCGTTGGAGCAATTCAACAAGATCTGAGTCTTGCAAATTTTAGTAGCAGAGCACTCTTGCCAACCCCTATTATAGGTGAATTCCGAAGTTACAAGCCGGATGTTTCTGCACCGGGAGCCAATGTCAAGTCTGCGTGGTACACTGGGGATACAGCCTATGCTTCTGCCTCTGGAACTAGCATGGCCACGCCCCACGTAGCAGGTATGTATAAGTCACTCCACAATTTCTGGACTTGCTTCCTCTCCCCCACTATTCTACCTACCCGTGTCTAATAATTGTGATTGTTTCAGGTGTAATTGCCCTAATTCTATCTGCCAAACCCAGACCAACAGGATATGCTGCGATCAAATCCGTTCTTCTCGACGGATGCCAGCAGAATGGACTGAAGCGACCTTTAGTAGTTTGTCAATTGAACATTATTGGGAACCAGGCATATAAATTCCCAAACAATGAATATGGAAAGGGAGTGGTTAACGCTTTGCGAAGCTTGGCATTTTTACGAAAAAATGAATGAGACGTATTAGGGATGATGTACAATGAAAAAGTCCCACAGCCACCCAAAAATAATTTTTGTACAGCAACAAGTTAAATTTTTTGAATCGCTAACAGCTTCCCGATTACCCAACAAATAAATCCACACCCTTGTATACATGTGTTAATTGGAGCAGTCGATTATAATGGAGTATCAGTTCGAACTATAGTGGTTTTCAAAACTTGATTTTCCACTATTGTGCTCTTGTCAATCAGAAAAGCAATACTAGTATAATGAATGTACAATTAGTTAAACGATTTTTAATATTCAGACTGATGTTAATATTGCATGAGGAAAACTTGATCACGCACGCTACTCAATTTATTGTTGTTGCTAGAGAGTGAAAATGATCATTATTATATTTTCTCAATAATAAGACCACTGATTTTAATTAGAGCATGATTAATTGCTATTGTTGTTATTATTGCATCCATTTTCCCCTGATTGCACTTTTTGGCGTCGCCTACTACTACCAGCCCGAGCCAAAGTAGGAGTGACTCACTTTGGAAATTCCATTGTCATACCCATAGTTAAATGTGAGCGGATTTTTAATTCCTTTGGAGATGACTGTGACAGCAGGGCCTGGAGCGACTGCCTTGATGACTTGTGGAGGTGGGGGTGGTGGCGCTGATGGGGGGACAGCAGGTGCTGGTGGGAGGTAGGTAGACACAGGGGCCTCGGCATATCTCATCACTTCCTGGTTCTGCAGAACGATATCCTCATAGTTCTGCTGGACAATGATTTGATTGGGCTGGGGAGCAACCTGGTAACTCTGATGGTGGTAAATGGGTTGCTGGGGTTGGTATGCAATTACCGGCGTGGGTTGTGGCTGCACAGCGAAGTGGTGTTGACGGTGGTAGACTTGAGCTGGGTTATGGGTGTAGAATATTTTAGCCGGTTGTTGATAGAATACCTGAGGCTGTGGAATCGACTGCTTGATAATGACTGGCTGTGCGTATTGTTGAATTGGACGGGGAAGCCGAGCTCCAAAATTAAGGTATTGAAATACTTTGGGTTTAGGTGGCGTAGCTTTCACCGCCACGGGTAATGCTGGCTCAACCACTGCTACTGGTTCGACAGTCGGGACAGGTTCAAGAATCGCAGTCTCCTTGGGAGGAATGGCTTCGACCACTGGGGGCTCCGAGGGTGGAGCTGCCGGTTCTTCTGGAATGGGAGCTGGGATGATTGGTTGCTCCTAGAACATTAAAAATTTGGTCGCTGAATCAAACACTGAGGTCTGGAGTATCTATCTAATGAATTATTTTTTACAGCTCAAGAGCTGATTTGCTGATGTTACTACTAACAAGGGAACGTATTGGCGTGTAACACCTCGAATTCTGAAATTTTGCCTTAAGTCATCTCTGAACTGTTAGAAATTCAGGTTCTGGACTTCCTGCGACTCATTTTTGAGTTTTCGGGAGGTTAGAGACCCTAGTAAGTTATTTATTAGTCAAATTCGAAAAATACTAGGAGATTAACCACATAGAGAGGTCGTTTAGTTGAAAAACTTAGTTTTGTACCAAAATAATTGAATTTTTTCGAATTCAGAAATATAGAGAATATTGCTGGGTGGTATACAGTGATAAAACGCCATTTTTTTGGTTTTCAAAAAAAAAAAAAAAAAATTCAACGATGACCATTCATTCCCCAAAAAACGCGTTTTACATGCTAAATCCCATAACGGTTTTTTGAAATGGCATAAAAAGTAAGGGCGTCTCCAACTTCTGAAAAACCCAAAAATGAGTCGACTGAAGTTCAGAACCTTAATTTCTGAACGTTTTAAGGTGAAGAAAAAATCTCGAAATTCGAAGTGTTACACGTCAATACGTTCCCTTGTTAGTAAAATTTCTCCTTATGACCTCCTCACTCTATCTCCACTAAATCTTTGTTTTAAGTTGCCCATAGAGCTCAATTTCTTGGGAAAAAAAATTGTCAAAGGATGAGTTGTTTCGATTTTCGCCAGCGTAGCCTATAGGCTAAGCCCCACAAGAAATTCATTATACTGAGGAATTAGTAATTAGCAACAATCCAGACCTGACCATCCTCTTGGAAATATTCTTTACGAGGGAAGGACGTGTGCGCTTCCGTCCAGGAAATAGAAAAATTTGAAACGAAAAATCTGTTAATTTCCGCTAATGGATTTCAGTTTCTGTATATTGTATTCGGACGCAGAATTAAAATTCTGTCTTCGTAAATCCTGGTATTACTCTTTTTGAGTTGAGGCGGCTTTACGATTCAGAAATTTACGCTTGTTAGATGGATCGGATGTAGATTTTTCGATTAGTAAATTATATTCGAAGAAAACCCCGACAGGAAGAATAAGAGTTTAATTTACCTCTGGATATTCCAGTTTATTCTCCGGAACGGGATAGGCGTAGCCACCCGATGGCGCCTGAGTAGCTGTTTCCATGACTGGAGGAGGGGGTGGGGGAGTGGTGGTTGGGGGAAGATATTCTGTTTTCTGTGGTGGCGGTGGCGGCGGGTAGACTGTTTCGGGTTGTGGAGGAGGGGGAGGAGGAGGGTAGACAGTTTCCGGCTGGGGGGATGGAGGTGGTGGAGGGTATTCTAACTTATTCTGCGGTTCAGGATAACTGTATCCGGTGCTAATGGTTAGTTCCTGGAACTGTGGAGGAGGCGAAGCCTTTATTACCTGGAGTGACTGATTAATTGGCAGGGGAATGCGTGGAATGGCTTTGTAAAATTCTCTTCTCTCCTTTACAGTGAAAACTGGAGCTGCATAGGATGCAGCATACTGAAGGGGGACAGCATTCAAGGTGTGACGCGCTTCAAGTGGCACGCCTTGGCTCGAAACTGCCACAAAAGCTTGCTTCACGAGCGGTGCTGGGACCAAAGGAGGGGCCGAGGTAAATAACGTATTTTTGAGAACCGGATGGTGGGCAGGTCCGTGGGAGTAAGTGATCGTAGGGCGGAATCCATGTTCGTCGCTTACATAGGTCACTGTTCGGAGAACACCATCTGGATCAAGGACGCTGCAAAGTAATTAAAGATCTAGACTTTTAAACAATGACTTCCTGGGCTCATAACATCAGTTAATAATTACTGCATGCCTTATAAGGATTAGCTTTGGATAAAAAACAGCATCCCACGCAATAATTTTGCTCCAAAATCCTTGGAGTTAATCACCAAACATAGCTAACCTGTAGAATCCTTCTGCTTTCTCTCCAAGGCGTGTCTCTCCTTTTTCCTGGAAATTTGCTCTGTTGGGGTCAGCAATGTTGACATGATAAGAATAATTCGGATTGGCACTCCAACAGCGATTTAAGGAAATGAGGAGAAGACAGAATACGGAGCAGCAAATGGAATTCTTCATTTTGAGGTATGAAGGATCTTTGGAGCACTGAAGGGAACGTCTTTGAAATGCTTTCCATTTATATTGACCAACTCTCCTAAATTGGATTACTGTAACAATGAGGAGAGGAACTTAGGCGTCCCTGCAGTTGTTAACGATTCCTAAGGGCGGGGCACCATCTTTCAGTTTCTCATTTCCATATACACTTTATTGACGATATTTTCATAACTGATACAAATTCATCAATCAGAAATACTCTCATCATCCTCACTTCCTCTCAACAGCAAATTATTCCAAAAAAAAAAGTTTGCAAAATTCAGACTCTTTTTTTACTACAGTCCCGATTTTTTGATAGAAATGAGATTTATCGATAATTGAGAGAGACTAAAAATTAGTGTAGCGGAATAAATCATGTAATCTTACGCAAAGAGAGACATAAATCAACTTTTTAGTCAGTTGCATTCCCAGCAAGGTCGTTTCGTGTCCTTTCATTTAAATAACATTTCATTTACTACTGAAGCATAAAATCTTGGCTTCAAGCTTGCTCGCTTAAAATTTTGGATTACAGTATTTTTTTAGGAATTGGTCCAATTAGGAGATCAGAGGCCAGCACGCAAAACTTGATTTACTCGTTCACTTTTGATTTCATCGATCGATCTTATTTTCTTCTTTTGTGCATATGTTACATTATGCTTAATTTTGCATGGGCAGGTCTTGTCCTCATGAAATTTAATAATTATAATCAAAATCTGACAAATGACATTTTGATTAATACACAAAGCTAAAAAAATCTTAAACCTCAGAAGCCTAATATTTCATGTTAATAAAACCTATCAATCCCATTTTTGAGGAAAAACAATTTTGTCCTAGATCTGATTAGCATAATCTATCAAACTCTATGTAGTAATCGTGTTTCCTTTCTTATTTTGAATTAAAAACAGCCGAAGCTCTTTTTTGCTACCTGCTTCAAATTTAAGTCGTTGTCAAATAGCATTAAATTCCTGAAACCATTTCCGCTCTTTGATTCCCAGCTTTTTTCCACAAGGATTCGGTACAGCCGACATCTTTGTAATCTTGACATTAAAATCGAAAAATGTTATTTTCCTTCGAATTCTTCGCATTAGCATAGCAAGAGATCATCAAAGCAGATCACAACCAAACATTCGGTGAGTTTCTAACATCCCAGAAGCTTAGATTTCAACCTACTCCTATTTTCAAGTTGAATTGCTGCAAAAAATGAAAAAAATGAAAAAATCCTCTTATTTGCGATGAATTGAGTGCCACGCGGAACTCAAACGACAAACATGCGGTAAAAATCATCGGTTTGGTTTACCACAGGTAAGTTTCGCTGGTACGAACTTGACTGAATATGCGAGGGAAGCGAAGCTCCTTTAAAAAATAAGGAAGCTTGGTGAGACGTAACCGCCTCTACTGAACGAAGCAAAGTATAGAACTGCAATGCAACAAGTTCTCATTCTCCATGGGAAAGTTAAAACAAAAATGCAAAGAACAGAAAGGCTAAAAGACAGGATTTTGAGGAACTGATATCCCAAAAAAACGACAAGTTACTGAGAATCCCAACAGCATCTTGTTCCGCCCCTTAAATTATAACCTTTGAGGTTGCAGAGGCAAAGACGCCCAAATATAAAATCCAGGTGAATCCTTATTGTTATTATTAGACGGCTCCAGCTCCTCCTTAAAAACATACATATTGCTACTGTTTCTGCATCAATCAGAGAAGTAAATATGGATTGCAAATAGTCTTTGGAGTATTGGAATCGCAGATACAAAAAGTTGAACGAAACTGCCGAGGTTGATTCACTGGCGAGAGAATGAGGTATTGTTATTTTTTGGAGACTCAGCCTGCCTTGAATAAATTCGACATTCTTCATTCATGACGTTTTGCCTGTTCAAGTTGGCAGTAATAAATGGGAAGTACTGAACACGCTCGCTGGACCATGCCTAAGGAATAGGGTAAAAGCGAATGAATTCATCGTTACTGGAATAGTAGTAAGAAATATTTACAATCGTAAGGAGAGATCCCGATGTGAAGTCTTTTTGGAAGGCAATAGCTACAGGATACTCCCCCTCCTTTCCGCATATGAAATCTCGTCCCATTACACTAGTTTCAACTCCTGGAAAAATGTCCAATATGGCGACGCATGGAGTATTCGCAAAAAGGATTGCAAGGCGCTTCCCTGCTGGATCACACTCAACGTGTAAAACCTTACCACCAACTCTAGAAATTAAAAATAAAATAAAACTTCTGAATTTCTAATGTACACCTCAGGTTTTAGATTCCTACGCTCGTGTTAATCCAGTTCCTCCTTGTGGGATTTCAGTCTCAGCAAGATCAAATACAGGACGAACATCAGGCGATCCGAGAATTCCAATAGTAAGTTTGAAAAGGATTGAGTCGCTCACGAAATAAACATGATTTCCATTGGGATGCCAGGCAAATGCTTCCACAGGAGATTTCTTTGTGGTCCACCTCTTGGGTTTAAAGGCTGAATTCTCGTACTGCCATAGCCTAGCGAGTATAAGCGATAACTTATCATTAAGAAAGAAACAATTTCTATCATTAGCTTTCGTACCTGAAATGGGTGGAAGGAGTGTTTGAAAATATTTGGGCTTTTGGCAAAGGTGCCCACGCAGCTCTTGGCACTCCACCACCGGAAAGGCGATAAAGAGGAACAGCCGATTCACGAAGGGTGTTCACCCAAATATAAATGCTGCAGTCAGCTGCAGAGGAAGTCAGAATTTTTCGGCCCTAGAAGAACAGAATTTACTTAGATACCAGCGGCGATTATGAGTCCAAAATACTCACGCTGTGAGAGTAGTGTACTGAGGTAACTGGTGCATGGCTTCTCGACGTGGTCGATATAAACTCGCTCTTGGGATATCCGGCCATAATCGGTAACAGTTCAAGTCTCTTAGACGGGGGATGAAGAGTCCACACAATAAACCCTTTCTCAACACCTAAGATGAACTCATTAACGTGTGGACTGAAAACAAAAAGAATTAACTCCATTTTCATTCAAGGTCTGATCATTGCGACGCTGCTTACTGCCATGCGATGCTGGACACGAATTTCTGTTCTGGAGCTTTGAGGGTGGGTAGAACAGTAGGGGTAGAGTCATTGACAAATATTTTAACGGAGTCATCATTGAAAGCTATTGCCAGCTTCGGAAGAATAGGATGCCAGCTAATTGCCCTCAGCCAGCTTGAGGACCACTGGCGAACAGGAGCGTAAGCCGCAATTAAATCCTCGTCTGAAAGCTAAATGAGGGAGAAATATTAGCCTAAGCGATCAAACTTTGTTTACGGTTCTAATCGCAAAACTAGCTCTGATTTACTTCTAAGTGAGAGAAGAAAAACTTCTTCAATACTCTATTTGCGTTTCTGATCATCGCTCCAGTGGTGATGGCTCCACGGAGAATAGCCACAGCCATTTTCGGGATGCCAATTCGATCAAGTGCCTCAAATGAACCAAGGATCCCGTTCTCAATCCTGAGAACAATACAGGAAAGTATTAAGTTTATAAAAACTTTAAACAAAATACTCAGTAACAAGGGTGACATACCAAGCTGTCCAGAGCGTTTTCAACTTTCCCTCAGGAGACTGGAGGAGATAGGACTCTCCATCCATCGTGGTTTTAATTAGTGGGATTTTATGAGTCGCCACGCTCGGTTTTATCACTTCCTTTGGCACTTCAATATGATTTTTAATAAAGTGCTGAAATATGGACTCATATTGGTCATCTCTCAGGAGCTTAGAGAAGTGCACGACTTCCGTTTGGCCGTTTAGTTCGCCCACGGTGACATAACCTGGCTCAGGAAGGTCAGGAAATTCTGCAAAACTGCTCAAAGTTGCCCCATCTTGCTCCAAGCTCTCATATGTCGTCATCTCGGATTATGCTGTTAACTGGAACCAAACAATTTGGATTAAAAAGCTGAAAAAGAGCTAATGAAGAAAATTGGAATCAGGATAGGGTTAACCTGAAGCGTGAAATCAACGTAAGTGAACTAGGCTCTTTCAGCTCGCAATACAGCTTTTCTGCTCAACATGCCTCAACTTTCCAATAAAATAACTCATAATAATTGTTTCATGTCTTTCTCTAAATTAGTAAGACCTGCTATATTATTTTATTTTCCGTGATAGTGTTGATCCATAAGTTAATAACGCCAGGCACGAATTTTCATTTGCCAATATTTCGCAATGCTGCAAATACTCTGCCACACTTAAGATCAGCTGCTGTCTCTTGCATAAACTTCAAAACATAGCTGTCCTTTTCTGATTTCTTTGATTCGTATATGACTACCATGTACATCCTTGCGTCCACTTTGAGAATAAAGTAAGATGCTTGGATCTGCAGAATAAACATAGATTCAACTATCCTCGCAACAGCACTGAATTCCAATAGACTTACTTGTGCGTCAAAAAATCCCACGAACTTCTCTGCTCCTAATGCAGCGAAATTCTTCGTTGTGAGCATAATCACGCTTGGCCAATGTGAAACAGGTTTCTTAAGAAAATAAAATTAAAATCAAACAGAAAGCAAGGATACGATACGCAATATTCGTTATGAGCCTACAGTAGGCACAGCTAGAACAGCAGGAAACGAGCCTAGCCCAGTCGGAACTTCAGGTGCCCTGGATGGAAATGTGTAACCCTTTGGATGGAATGGAGTATCCCTAGCATCAAAAACCAGACAGGCACAAAGTGCATCCGACTTTTTGACAAAAGACGAAATTCTGAAATGTTATGAAAATAGACAAGAGAGGAAAGTAATTAGCAACACAAAAGCTTCTGGAGGCAAATCAGGAAATACTTGTTAAAGTAATCCGTCTGCAACTTGCTAGACACCATTCTGATGTCAAACACAGGATTTGATTGCTGAACCAAAATCTCGTAGAAGTAAAGTGAAAATTTGGAGAGTAGCGTAGCCCTCAGTTTCACCCACCAAGAGTAGAGGGCTGGATTGACGCTTGCCGAATTTAAGAACGAAGACTTCCTCGAGCTCTGAGAAACAGTAACAGTCAGAAACAATTCAGTCAATAAATTAACCATTAATCATTCCGAAATCGGATGGGAAAACAAAAAACCTGAAGAACAAGAAGAAATTCAGCCCATTCGTTTAAACGCTTTTGAGCTTCTTGGCTAGAAATGAGAGCACTGAAGAAGTCCCAGAGCTGTATAGAACAATGAGCTTTAAGGAGATGCGACAGGATTTCTACCTCCCACCTGCAGCAACAAGAGAAGATAATTGCTTAAAATTCAAAGAACTCACGCGGAAACTCCAAAACGTACCCAATTAATTTAAAAACGTGTGAAAATGCTCGACAAGTCCCTCCGACTGCTCTTTTTCGATGTGCATACTTTTCTATTATGATATCGTAGTCCGAAAGTAAATCTTCGATCTCAACATTTTTAGCGGTTCCGAGCAGAGACAGCTTCTCGTAGCTAAATAATAATATAGTTCAAATTAACGAAAAATTAACGAAAGTAGTGAATTCGAAAAAAAGCTTTACAAAGACATCAGCTCCATCCTGATGTTAACATAAAACAAGAGCTCGGAAGCGTAGACTTCATAATCAGTCCCCAACAATTTCTGCAGCTCGTGTTTCAAATGATCCAAAGAACTTTTGAGATTGCACTAAAATCCGAATTGCAGTTTTAACAAAATCCACTTAGCAAAAATTAGTCGACTATTCGACATCGACATACTTCTTTCCTAAGAAATCCCTTTGGTGCCAAGAAAGAGAGACTGGTGTACTGCTTCTCTGCCACTGGTATACTTGCTGCAATCTGTAACAACGACGTCCATAATGGATCCATGTTTTTCGAAATCTGCTTCTCCACAAGCCCTTTGGCTTCATCATATAAAAATGCACAGAGCAGCTTCGAGTATTTTTCTATAATTAGAGAGAAAATGTCAGGAAACTTTCTACGAACTTTATACGGGAGGGAGAAGAGTGTATCTGCTAACCAAAAACCTCAACAACAGGTGAATCACAGTCAAGAGATACTGATTCTACGATGTCAGTTATAGTGCTGACAGAACTCTCAATGGATGCTCCAGAAATATCGAGTGGAGTAGGCGACGGTGAAACTATGGTGTCAGCGTCATCTGATGAAACAGACATCGCACAGTGAACTTGCTCACAGGAAGATGATCTCTGCATTAGCACAGATAAGTATTAGCCATTAATTAAAGCAGAGAGAAGGCACCACCCTCAGTCGGGATACAACGACTGCATGGGGTATAGATACGCACGCACGCTGCATCACGCGTGCATACTACTACAGCTTGCTTAATCATTGAAAATGCCTATAGTTTCTAAAGTACATTTTATAAAATCCCTCTCATCTCTGCCAGCTAAAGAGCGATAACATGAAAGAACATAAATAACAACTGATTTTATAAAAATAGAATGAACTTACCTGTCACTTGATTTGCTTTCCGTCCGCTGCTGCTTGTGCCGGAATTGCTCCTCTTTGTCGGATCATCAACGAATAAACTAAACCAGGAAAAGCAATGCAGGAATTAAACTGTCATTCTCTCATAGGATTCGGGAAAGTATAAATAAATAGAATAGAACGAAGGATAAATATAAATTAAACTGTACCTGAATAATGAAACTGAAACTGGAAATTCAAATTGGAATGCTTTTGGAATTACAGCCAGGGCTAGGACTAGTATTTATTTTTTTCAAAAACATTGGCGCCATTTGAATGGACATCCCCATCACCCCATCCCAAGTAACCAGAAGACGTTCTTAAAATATTTTTAACTCTGGAGCGTACGTAACCGAATTTTGACTTTAGATGTAAACAAGCCACGTGTAATATTTTTAACCATTTGTGTAAAACCATACAACCATACACCAAAAGTTATATGCGCTGTTGTTTGGACAAGCTTGATTTGATTTGATTTGAATCTTTATTGAATTGTCCTGTCATGAATCAACAATAAGAAATTGCTGGTCTCCCTCATGGGACAGTAATGTTAAAGTATTTGCTGA
>JABASM010001624.1:0-13704 GCA_019776545.1 Brachystomella parvula | reverse complement strand
GAAGGAAAGCAAGGAAAATCTCTATTTAGATTTATTCTAGTTTCTAGGGAAGAATTTTAAAAAGTAAACTGAACCTTCATACTGGACGCATTTGACGAAGCATTCAAATTCTGGTCGTTTCGATGGAGTGGTGTAGCGGAGGGTAACATCCAGCAACCCACCAGTTGACGTATACTCCTGATTCTCTGGACTCTGCTCAGAATTGCAGAAACTACATAATTTCCAAACCAAATTAAAACTGAGTCATCCTGTATAAATAAAGAAACTTCTAACAAACTAGCGTGTCTCCCTAGTTTTCACCACAAGATTTTCCCAATGGAAAATTTCTTGCCTCTTTGCTAGAAAGAAGTGGGAGTCTATTCTTTACTCTTCCTTATTCTAGTCACGTCTTTTCAGGCTCATGGAGTGTGAAAATGAGGGAATTTACTCCAGGATGTGAAAAGAGAAAATAAGATTTAACTTGCAAATTATGGGAAATGGAATTAGTTTCATTGTCCCTGGTTTTTTTCCCCCTTTTCAGTTATAAACCTACCGTCTTTTCCCTTATAAACTGCTTTTTGGAGAAAGGCAATTATTTTAGATTCAATGAGATGTAGAGCAATTTCTCCTTTTAAATATCAGTGAACCGAATCTAAGGATTCTTTTTTTGTTGGTCACTTAACTGTAACGCAAATTGTTCATTCCCATCCGTCACTTGCATATAATTTTCCCGGCAGTCTGCAGGATTATTTCCGATCTTAGGGGTGAATTTTGTACAATTGATGCTTGGCGTACAAAATTGATTTCCCTGAACAGAAAAATTTGAATGAAGTCATGGTACTACATTTATAGCTTTTTACTTACAACGAAGGCCCATGCACACTGAGCGGATTTCTTTTTTCCATCAAACATTTTGTCACCTAAAATATAGCCCTCTGATGGATTCATAAAATGTGTTCCACATTTAACGGCTTGAAAATACAAAGAGTTTCCATTCAACTTATTTCAGCATAAAGAATGGCTATTTTCCTTCGAAACTTTTCATTAGCTTTCCTCGTGTATTACCTCGGTGAAAGTAGTATTCTCCTATTTTTATCCATGGGACACCAGCGTAAGGGCTTTCAAAAACCACATTGGATTTGTTGATGGTCGGATGATCCAAAATGAAATTGATGATTGGTGGAACTTCGTAGGTGAAGGGGTAGTCCGGGTTAAAGGCAGTCTAGATTTCTCAAATTAGGAATTTTATGAAATAAAATTCATTCCTATGTAGTTTGAATTTTAGTTATTTTTGCGAAACCTACATTATTGTACCCGAGTCCAATCGAGAAATAATTGAAGACGAATGCTAGGATTTTAATCAGACGATCTTCCATCTTGCTTCTGAGTTGGGTGAAAGAAGAATGAATCCAATTAAGGAAGGAAATAATTATCGCTCTTCACTTTTTTTCGCCTTTCACTCCGACTTCAGTGAGAATGAGATTGGGAAGAGAGACTGGGTGAAAATAACAGTAAGCCCGGAAACTTAATTCAATCATTCATCATAACTATTCATTAAGGAATGCTCCAAATAATGAATCATTCTCACCCTAATCAGATTCAAAAAAACCATCTTGATTTAATTACTTTCTAGAAAGTTTATCTGAATCGTTGAGCTCTTCCACCCCTTTTCAAATACGCTGTATTTAAAATTATTTATTAGATTTCCTCACCCCTGCAATTTTTCCCGAAAGCACTAGTGAAAATTAGGATAAGAAAATTCCTCGAAATTGTTTAAACTACAGAAGGAAAAAGCATAGAAAATTAAGCTAAGTATTAAATATACAAGGAAACATTTTAACTGGTTTGATAAGTCGGTGCGGAGTCAGGAGTCACGCCCTCGCCTGGTTTTACGCTTTCATAAATATTTTCAGCCGCAGCTGGCTTGGCTGTAAGTCACCAGAGGCTCGTACGTTGTTTTGGATTCGTACGCAGCCGTAGTCGGTTCAGAAATTTCTGTCGTCGCTCCATAATTCCCGCTCTCTTTTGTATATGGATCGGGAGAAGGGTATGAACCGGGAGAAGACCCCTGGGCTTGGCTTGTTTCTTCTGGGGCTGAATAGCTTTTTCCGTCACCTGTCTGTGTGCCAGCGTCCTGATAACTTTTAGGGGCATCGTCAGTCTGAGTCGAGGCATCCTTGGTATCTACATAGCCTTCCTTAACAGGTGAGGCCGTTTCGGTGTAATTCGACGCATGCTCAGTAGGTGGCTCTGGATCTGGGGTTGGATTGTAGGATTCAGTGTATGGAACAGGCGTGGTGGAGCTCTGCGGGTAATTGGAGGTGCTGCGCGGATAATTTGAGGTGCTACTTTCCGTGGCATCAGACTGGTAGCCCTCCTCTGAGCTGAAAGTGGAACGCGTGTCCTCTGGATCCACTGGGTATCCGTATCCACGTTCCGCAGTACTAGGGGATCCTACTTCAGCGGTGGTATACGCCCCATCTTCTTCTGCTGTACTGGAAGAGTCACTTTGTGAATCTTCAGGGCTCTGCGTCTCGTATGTGTCTTCCTGAGTCGAAGCCCCTGAACCTTCCTCTTCAGTTTCCTGGAACTGGACCACAGTTTCAGTGGGGGCAAGGAGGTAGCCCAAATCCTCCTCCTTTTCAGCTGGTAACTGGGAAGGTTCCTCAGCCTCGGGTTCTTCAACGAACTGGACCCCAGATCCTGAGTCAGGTGAAGCTGTAGAAGTCTCATCAACGTCAATTTCAGTATGGAAGTCCACGTCTTCATCCTCCTCAGGTTCTACGTCTGTGGGGAAACCTTCTTCGGCTTCTGGAACTATAAAATAACCCGTCAGGCTGGAGCAGTCAAACTGACGAAGTTGAAGATTTTTGAATTCGGAGAATCGCTCACCTTGATCATCAGAGTCATCTTCCCTGTTGCGGCCAGCAACCACGCTGATTGGCCCAGATTCATTTTCCTTTTGTCGAACGCCACCCGTGACCTCAACACTTGTTGGTCCGAATTCAATAATCTCTGCGCGATGTCCTACAAAAAATAAAAAATTTCCGCCATAATTTTCAAGAATACTGCTGTAAATTAGAGGTTTTACTTACTGCTCCTGACGCAGGTGACATAACCTTCAAAATCCGCACTGAATGTCTGCGGCTTCCTCAGATGCTTGATAAGAAGACTTTTACCATAAGATTTGAAAAACCCTGGGAATGGTGAGTATCCACAAATCTGAAGCTCTCGCTCCTCATCTGCCAGTAAGAGATACTGGCGGTTACAGTTCAAGTCACCTTGGTCCGAATTCGATAATCTCCGCGCGATGTCCTACAAGAAATAAAAAATTTCCGCCATAATTCATGAAAAACATTGCTGTAAATAACAATTTTCACGTACTGCTTCTGACGCAGGTGACATAACCTTCGAAATCAGCACTAAATGTCTGCGGCTTCCTCAGATGCTTGATAAGAAGACTTTTACCGTAAGATTTGAAAAACCCTGGGAATGGTGAGTATCCACAAATCTGAAGCTCTCGCTCCTCATCTGCCAGTAAGAGATACTGGCGGTTACAGTTCAAGTCACCGCCTTTCGTAATGCTCAAAAATGGCGACGGGTTGACAGGATGCCTCTGTTTGAAATTCCCACGCACAAATCCTGGGTTTAATGTACTGATGAGGCCGCGTCCTTGGGAAGCTGTAGGGGTGCGGATTCAAGTACGGGTGAGGGAATGGGGGCTGGGGGTGGCTTCTCATTGGTGGGGAAAAATACGGGGTTCGTGCATGTCGGTTGCTGGACTCTGGACTTCGGAAATATACAATGTCTCCTTCCCTAAGCGTTGTTAGGGAATTGCAGGAAGCTTCGCGGCTATGGAATGATGGAGCCTGAAATAGGGAAGAAAATAAAAAATTAAAACACAAGAAAAGGGTTGTGAAAATTCAGAATTCAGTGCTCGGTCCAGTACTTACATGTTGAGGGCGAATTGGATCCGGAAAAGGTTTACTATTTGCAAATCCTACTATTGAAATTAGGAGAACTGCGCTAAAAACTTTCATTTTGAAGAAAGACTCTGAAGCTCAAAAAATTTCAACGGCGATCGGTGACACTCTTTCAAGATTTAAAAAGTGATTGAAGCTTGATGAAACTCAGGATAAAATTATATGAATGGATGCCAAGTTNCAAGATTTAAAAAGTGATTGAAGCTTGATGAAACTCAGGATAAAATTATATGAATGGATGCCAAGTTTAAAAGGCAATCAGGAATCTTTTGTGGTATAGTAGTGATGGGGTACTCTGGAGTTTTGATTCAATGAATCATCACATCCAGACATAAAAGTCTTAATTTAGCAACTTCCAATACAGAGAAGAAGGGAGCGTGACCTTTTAACTGATTTCATCACTGCATCAGAGAGGAAATGCATACCCAGCATTCTTTTGCGTCAATGACACTCATCTGACTTTTAAAGATTGCAAATCGCAAGTAGAAAACGCTAGATACGGATTTACAAGATCCTAATAATAAACTATTCATAAATCCAACAATCGCTTGGCTGACCGGAAATTAAATGTATCAGCAAAAGAAAAAGTGCTACAGGAAATGAAAGAAATCTAGACTTTTTTATCCTCAGATTTCCGCAGTCCGTTCGAATATATTTGAATCTAACAAAAGTTTCAAGAAAAAATAATTTCCGGATTTTCCACAGTGCATGTTTTATTTCCAGATTTCTTATAATGAAATTCATTCAGTACACCAGCTTGAATCTTCGTAACTGTTCAACTGGATCCAGCTTACAATTTCTGTCGGGAAAACAAAGCAATCATTTTTTGTTTGAGAAGCTAAGCCTATTTTGCTCTTGCTTACCTGGCGTCATTTTTGTGTATACGCCGGGTCGATTTGGCCTAGAGTCAAAAATTGTCTTAACATTTGATGATATCTTGGTTTAATAAAAAATGAGCTTGCCTCCCACAACCAGACCCCCACGACACAATTCCTGCAAGTGTGTATCGACCTTCATCTTGAACAATCAAGGGTCCACCAGAGTCTCCAACACAGGAATCCATTTTTCCAAGAATATGTCCTGCGCACATCATTGTCTCCGATATGACGACATTATTTCTTGCATAGAACTGCTTGCAGGCGGTCGAATTGAAAATCGTCACACTTGCTTTCATCATTCGCTTCGATGGAAGCCCACCTAAAAACCCAGCATTCAAATCCATTAGTCACACTTCCATTCTCATAGCTTCAGTATTTTATTTCAGAAAAATCAGCACTCGACAAAATACGCTCATTTGACATTCTTCGAATTACATTCGAGTCATTAGCCAAATTGCTTACTGGAAAACTCACATGGAAAATTGCCAGCGAAAATAAAACTATCTTCCAATATTTATTTCTTTGATTCAAATTACCGTCTTACCTTCCTTTGTAAGGCCGAAACCCGTAACAATGGCATCTTCATTCCTAAGAAATGACCGAGTTGCATTTGGAAGGCAAATTGGGGTGAGTGTTGAAATTTTCTCGGCTCCACTTTTCTCCTCACTCCTTTCTCTTCCAAAAAATTTTGGAGTTATTTCCTACATAAAAAAAAGCATCACAGAAAATTGGACTTGAATTGAAATTTAAAATGAATTGAGTTAGTAAAATGTGATTACGTTGATTGAATTTGAAATATTTGCAAGGTTGGGAATTGTCTCGAGGGAGAACTGAGGAAGCTGAGAAGATCCCGAGAGCTTTACTTCCTTGGCCAATCTGAGCAAGGCCACGTCATGATCATAAGTGGAATTATTATATTTTGGATGGATGATAATTTTGGAAATGGCAAAGGCTTGCCTAGCCCCCTGGCTCCCCTTTTGATGAGCTCCTTTGAGATAGCTGATATCATGCTCATTGAGTAGGACTTCAATCGAGCCTTCATCCTCACGACCCTCTCGAATTCTGAAATCCATTAAGGAGAGTATAAGGTGAGCTACTAAAGATTCTGAAAATGAGCTTTCTTTTCCTTTGATTCTTAAAATCCCTGAAGGAGATGTATTAGCTAGGAACCAAGGAGCCTTTCTCAGAAGCCTCTCTTCAAAAAATTATTAAAAAAATATTACAAAGAGCAGGAAATAAATTTTTCTTCTTTTGAACATTGCAGTCTCATCACTTCTAAAGCAATTCATCCCACTCCATTCATTCCTTCGGAATCATCCACTCCAATTGAAATGATTATAAATTCTTTAAGACCACCAAAGCACTTTCAGGAAGCCGTAGGATCAGGATGGTGCAGATAGTATTGAAGATCCTACCTGATGCAATGAGCGGCTGTGAGAAGATAGAGTGAATTCAGTAAAACAGCACCACAAAATGGCTGTGCTTTGTTCCTACGAATCATAGCACCGACCCATGGGAATTCTCCAGGAAGCGTCTGGGTTCCACCTATGATCCTGGTGGATGAAGGTGGGTTTCCCAGTATGCCGCATTCTGAAAATGAATTTATCAATTAAAAAAAAATAAAGACATAAAATACTAAGAACAGCGATTCTTTGCACAGGACTTAACTGCAATCGGCATGGCGAATTTCAGGAGATTTTTGAACTTCTGTCGGTAGTGGTGTTAGGCCCTGTTCAATCCTTGTACCTGAAATTGAGCCAATCAGTGCGAAATATTATTATTAGCCAAAGGTTGCTGAATGAGTTTTTGCAAAAAATGATGATGACGCCATGTAGAAACTAATGGTAAAGGGAAAAGACTAGGTTCTTCTTTGAGTCCATGTGATCTGTTTAGTTACGCAATTAGTTTTCTCCACCCTTCTGGGGTACAACCTAGGGAACCCCATTTACGCTCCAGAAACGCCTCTGAAGAGGGACTGGTATTAAGTGACCGTCACCGAAAAATTATCAAATGTAAGTTTTTTTGCTGCAGATCTAAAGTGAACGCGAGAAGAAACAAAAGGCACATCGAGTAGGCCCTTTCAGGTTAGTTTTTAGAAAGTGCCTTTAGAACATTAGGACTAAAAGCGAAGGTGCGGATGTGGATAAAAGAGGAAAGAACGCTCTGTGTTTTTTCTCAAGAGGAACGACGATCAAGAGAAAGTAAATTCTCTTCTCTCTCGTCTCTCCCACTCTTTTCTTAAAGGAAAAAGCGCAGAGCGAGGATTATTCATTTTACTATTGTTCTAAAGACGCTATTTGAGAAATACCTTAAGAAGGCCCGTCTCGATGTGCCTTTTGCTTTTTTTTTCGTGCTCGTTGGCCGCCTGAGGCATAAAACTTTACAGTAAATAATTTTCGGATACAGTCACCTAATACTAGTCCCTCCTCAGTGACATCTTTCTCATCTTAAATGCAGAAGAAAGAAAAAACAGAGTCAGTTCAACTGTCTGCCTCCGTAAAGTCTCAGTTGCCGTAAGTTTAATTTGATCCCTAGATTATTCTCACCCCGACTTACTATTCCAGGTCGTATCCTTGTGAACAGCTTCCAAAGTACAGGCTACAGTACAATCAAAAACAGTTGGAAGGGAATATGCAGGTTGTGAGGTGAATCTCAATTTCAGCGTCTCCTGGGATGTGACATAGGGTCCCCGTGGTTTCCGTGATCCACAAAACCTACGTAACGGAAAATAAATCAGGATTTTACGTAATCTCTCTTAAAATCATCCATCCATGTCTCAGATGCCTTCTGATTCAGTCTAACTTCACTCTAGAATTTTAATTTTAATTTAAAGTTAAAATTAAAGTGGAAAAACTGAAATTTTTAAATAGTGCCTTGCCGCCGAAGAACAGGCTTTAGCTACCCTTTCACTCGCTCCTAAAGCCTGTTCTTCGGCGGCAGGCCACTAATGCTGAAAAGTATTAAAACATTTTAAACTGCTACACAAAAAACACGCAAAGAAAAAACTTTCATCCCCACAAAATTAACCTGGATTCAAAGGCTAATAAAAATCATGCACGCTTACCTGTAACTAAGCACGGTTTCATCTGTGATGTCAAAATAATTTTCCTCACACCTAAACAAAGCAGGCATTTGGAACCAAGAACAACTGAATTTGAGTTTACAGAGTCCAGTAGCCTAGAAATTAGAAAAAAAGAGTATAAGCCAAGACTTGTAAAAAGAAGTTGCTTAAAAAGTTTTCCTGATGAGGAGAAAGTGCTAAAAAGGAATAATGAAGCCATTTATTTCTCCCTGACGGATTTAAGGCTAGAAGAGATTATTCAGAACCCTCTTTTATTTGCTTCCAGAGTACATTTTTTTCATTGGAAGCTTGAATCTCTGCTCCTAATTTATTCAACTGAGTTCCTTAATAATCCATACCTTCCTTTTAAACTAATGAAAGTTATGTGACTGAGAGAGAAAGGCAGATAGAGAAAGCAAGATCTCGCCTTTGAGTCGTTCGAATCCCAATCCTTACCTGAAACTTCCAGGTACAAGTCTGTGGTGGTGGATAGGTGGGATGATGAATGGGTAGAAAACTCCGACCTTCCTGGCGGAAACCATAATCTTCTCCATCACTCTTTCCAATTTTCCTAAAAGATGAATGAGGCCAACCAGCATTCCCACTGAATCCACGCTCAGCTCCACCGGATTTATATCGAATGTGAGCAGTCACAAACGGATGGATTCTATAGCTCCCACAAGGCACGTCTAGAAGCCAGCAAATTTTTTGAGAATCTTAATTTCTGGGATTGCTTTTTTTAATTTTTAATGAGGCAATGATGAAAAAAAAAATACAATTTGAGAAAGCTTACTGTAACCTGTGTCCCACCCAGTAATCGAGGGTTTCAAATCACTTGGGACTGTGGGATGGACATGCTCTGTGGTGGAGGTACTCGCTGAAGATGTCGTGGTACTTGTTGTTGTGGTGGTACTGGTACTTACGGGTTTTGGGATAGCAGGGTAAAGCCAGGGAGCTGGTGGTGGCTGGGATGGTGGATTTGGTGACCAACCATGGACGGGGAACGGAACGAATGGCCCATGGTGATGGAAATGTCCAAATCCAAAGCCATGAGCACTCAAACCCCCAGCTTGGTACTGAAAGGCATGAGCAGCGTTATGTGAATAGTAGCTTGGACTAGGAAAATAGTGAGCTTTCACCTGAAAAGAAAATTTTTTAAATCCTTTTTTTGCTTATTGGAGATTCAGGAGGCAAAACTGGAAGTAAAGGATTTACCGTAAGACCAAAAATAATTTTTAGAATTAGTCCCACAGAAAATATAACTAAAATTCTGTCCATTGTGTTTAAGCGTCAGCTCAGCTTCTCCGGCTACAGAGAACTGCTATCATTATCCACACTAATTGACTCTGGTAGTTTTCATTGACTGAATTTTAGAAAGCTGGAAAGCAGGGGAGAAGTGACGTGAATCTAATTTTAATTAACTTGATCTCTGTTTTAAGCAACCCTTCTCCTCCTTTTATTCATGCACAATGGGTTTAGGACCATTTGAGCAGTATCCCAGTTTCCAAAGGACTCAGTTTTAATGTGCATCGGATTTATACATCCGGTGGATCTGATGAATGCGAAAATAGGGAAGATGAGCAGTTTATCATTCATAAAGTGAATCTCATATTGTAATCCTCCATGTAGATTTACTAGCCCCTGTGGAATGGTAGCGAAGAATGGCATTCTTTTGTCTATCCTGGAAATAACCAGCCCTGCCACACTAATAAAATACTTGAGGACTCACTCCACTCAATTCGAATTTCAAGTTAGTGAAATTAAAATTTGAGGTTTCACAAAATCCCAGAGTGAAACACTAAAATCCTAAAATGAAAGCTTTAGAATCCCCTTTATTCCCTTTTACCTTAATTGTCTGACTTATCACCAGCCATTGGAAATTTGAAATCCAGGTTTACGTTCCGTCAATCAACCCTCAAAATTCCTAGATTTATGACACGAAACCCAAACATTTTTCTTCACCATTTTTCGGTATTTTATCACCTGAGATTTCCTTCCCCTTTCATTTTTATTTTTAATTGCGGAAACATAAAAACGTACAAATTCCAAGTATTTGCCTTTTGAATTTTTATGCAGAGGAAATTACAAGAGGAGGGTGTCACGTCTGAGTAAACGGTGAATTAAAGGAGTTAAAAAGCGCGTGGTGTGTATGAAAGGGTGAATTAGTCCATGTAAATGCCTGCAATGCAGCGGAAAACATGGAGATGAGATTTTACAAGATTAAAGAATCAAGACTTGAGAAAAGGAGAAAAAAAAATGCAAATTAAAGATCATGAAAAAATTCTGATGAGGGATGAGTAGGAAGGGAGATGACCAAAATGAAGAGCCAAAATGAAAGGGAAAGAAGAAGTGGATACTAGGAATTAGGGGATTTAGCTGATTATTACTAAAAGGGAAACGGGATTTTAAGTATTTTATGGAGATCCCTTGCCCATTGCCCATGGTTTCCAATTCATTGGGCTTACCTGGTCATACCTGGTGGAACAATAGCCTTTCCTCTCTTCCTTTCTGTACGGTCTAGTATAGAAATGCGTGAGAGGATTCAAGGCAGGGGATGAAAAGCCCTTAAGGTAAATACCTTTGCAGGCAGGGTGCTCAGGTGTCGTCCACTAAGGAACTCACCTTTCTCGTCCTCTCCCTAAACTCAGGTATTTTTTTCACCGACGAAGGCCGTAGATGTTTTTAATCGTCGTGTCCGTAACGGAAGCCAATTCTGTGTACACTTCTTGCGCATGTCTCTTTTGTGATGTCTGTGAATCAGCAATCGTCTGTCTGTCTGCTCTGATGCCTCTCGGTTAGTGTGGATTCGTCGAATTCTTGAAATTTTGTCTAAGTTTTCAATATCGGTTCATAATGTTCAAACACTTTTCAAGTTCACAAAATTCTTTTAAAATTTCAGTATTTCAAAACTCGGGATGCGGGGTGAGTTCAAAATGTTTTAATGTGGGTTGAAAAAAAAAACTCGGGCCAACCTTGGAATGACTTGGGATGAATCGAAAATGTCTCAAAAGGTTAGGTGGGTCGGAAATGACTTAGGGATGACATGTGAATGCGAATGTGGGCTGGGTGAGTCAAAAAGTTTTCAGTGTGACTCGGAAATTCGAGGTGACTCGAAAATGTCTTGGGTTGACTCGAAAATTTTTCGGGGTGGCTCGACAATGCCACGGGATGACTCGGAAATGTCTCTATTCATCAAGTATTTTCTTGATATTCAGTAAAACTCAATCCTAAAAAAACTCCTTCGCACTCGCTCGAATTTTTGCATAAAAAAGTAGCATTTCTCACACTAATTATCTATTCTTTGAATTTTATTTCTCTTGTGTTTTCAAAACAATTGCGATTCTTGGAAAAAATCAAAAGTAAGATTAAAATATAGATGACTGTGTACATATGAACTTACGCTGGAAGACGGGGTTGGGGATATTTGGAAAATTCCTAGCTTTCGGTGGTTAACTTCCAGGGATTTCAATTTAAAATCAACATTTTCAAAATCGGCTTCGTCGGTGTACTACTTTTTCACAATTTTTACAATTTAACTTTTGTATAATACTTGAATTTCCTCTTGGAAGCAGTATACTATTGGAATGTTCCTCTTTTCATTACTTCCTCCCTAAATTCTTTCCTTTGTTGACAAGATTCAGTCAGAAACTGGACGGAGTCTTCAGAAGAGGGTGAATAGGTGAGAAGCTGAAGAAAATGCTCTCATTGGCTACTCTCCCAGAAACTGGAAGTTGAAATGGGCCGAGGTCAAGAGTTCACGAGTGACACTCCACGGCAGCTCATCCCCTACCCCGGCACGAGCCCTGGAAGTGACTCCAACCCCACCCCGGAAAATAGCAGCAGCAACACCAACACAAATTCTACCTGCTCCACGACCCGGGTTCTCAATAAAAGAAATGGAAGACCTCCCCAGGTTGACACTGATCTCATCATCACAATTAGCAAGGCTGGACATGCCTACGACTACGTCCAAGCAATTCCCACCAAAGACCAGCAACATGACATGGAGACGGAAAACTACCTCCCGATTTGTGATGCTCTCTTCAACGTGATTTGTCTCGTTGCCTACTTCTGTGACATTGTGTTCGACGTCCTCTCCGCATACACATTTTACCAAGATGGACTCCTGGGCTGGTCAGTCGTGTCCTTTACTTTCATTGGACTGTCAATGCTCGTTAGCCAAGGTGTCTCCTTCAATTGGTATAGAAAGGAAAGTAAGAGCCGTGAGCCACCCTGCTCCACCCTCACTCTCACCCTGATGCACATCTCGCTTTGCGGTGTGCTATGGCGATACTTCAAATTATTCATCCCCGTTGACCTACGCTACGTTAAAAGTGAAGTTCGGGATTTGTGTATTTTAAGACTGATTCATGCCTTCGTGGAAGCGGCTCCGCTGCTGGTCATTCAGCTCTACTTGATTTTCCTCAAGCCCTCCTCAGCTGATGTGTCAGATTTAAATATTGTGTCAACGGCTCTCAGTCTCTTCACCGTCTGCTGGGCCTTGGGATCCTTCAGTAAGAATGTACGGAGGAAGAACGTCCATAAATTGGTACTCACGTGGCTTGGGGTCATTTTTCAGTTTCTTTGGAGGTTAGGAACGATCACTTCTCGTGTCATTGCTCTCGCTCTCTACGCTACCGTCTATCAGAACTGGGTATTCCTCGTGTTGGTGCTCCATTGGTTTAGCATGCTCATGTGGCTCATTTCTCCCAAGCATATTTTCCACGGTGAGAAACTGTCAGGATTGAAGAAATTGAGCTACTCTGCCATCATAGCTCTCGTCTACGTCTTCTGCTACATTAACATTGAGGAAGTGAGTCCGAGGCAGCGTCTCCTCATTTTCTATGTCACAATGTTTCTGGAAAATGTACTTCTAGTGGGGGTGTGGTTAATCCCCGTCTGGAATGAGGAACTCTGGTACAAGGGGTCAGCAGTGTTTGGAGTATTTGGAGCCTTCTTCCTCGGGATCCTCTTCATGATTCTCTACTACTCGTATTTCCATGTCAGGAAATTGAGTTATGCCTATGAAACGGATAGTTCAAGGAGAGGAGCAAACAACAATGACTCTAATTACTACTCCAGTGCATCTGTCCAGGGATACTGTGATAATAATGGTGGGATTTCCCTGAGTAATGAGAAGAATCCGAACTTTCCTTACAATAATCATGGAAAGGAGATGAGCTCAGTGAAGGGGAATAATAAGAATAGGGGATTCTACAGTAACAAAATTAATGGTCACCACATACATCATCCCAATGTCCCAGGCGTATTCAACTGTCGCTTCAATCCGGCAATGAAAAGAAAGAAGAAGAAACCAACGTCCTTTGTGCCGCCACCACCCCCTGGAGCGGATGTCATGACAACGACCCTCCCAATGGGCAACCCTGTCACTCTTCCTCAGACCACCCCAGTTTCAGCCCACCCCAGGAAAATGACTAATCCGTTCTGGAAGCGGCCGCTCTCAGTCACGCTAGTCACCAGTGAAAATGAAGGGAGCGTTTCCTCCCGTGTTGACATCCACAGGAAATTACAGGAAAAGAAACAACAGCAAATATCGGATCTGAGACAAATTGAAGAGGAAATTCGGGAAGGGAAATTAAAGAGACCGGAGGATGATACCCGCCCAATTACCGCTGTTCCAGTCGAGAAGAAGCAGCCGTGGTTCCGAGGGGGCAACCCTCCAATTATACTACCCCCCTCAGCCAATGAGCTTATTTTGAATCCTCACTATCTCCAATTCCCACCACACGAGGGACAGAGTCCACCCGGTGGATTTTATGAGAGGTCCGAGTGGATGAACTTT